>ML779940.1:392593-475320 GCA_009831015.1 Picea engelmannii
TTAAGAGGTATCACAGGGAAACCCGGTAAGGTGATAAGCTCTAATGGCATGAAAAAATTATTGAAAAAGGGGAATCAAGGTGTTATTGCACAACTATGCTCACTAGATGTTCAAACATCTAAGCCATCTATTCCTCAAGATCTTCAAGGGATCATTGATAAGCATTCCAAAGTATTTGAAGATATTCCCAAAGGTCTTCCACCAACTCGAAATCATGCTTATGAAATTCACCTAATTCCTAGGAGTGTTCCTCCTAACATTAGGCCATATAGATACCCTTACGCCCAGAAGAGTGAAATTGAGGACATGGTTGAAGAAATGTTAGAGGCTGGCATTATTAGACCTAGCCAAAGTTCTTACTCTGCACCTGTGGTAATGGTATTCAAGAAAGATAGCTTGTGGCATATGTGTCCAGATTATAGAGAGCTCAAGAAGATCACTATTAAAGATAAGTTTCCCATTTCTGTCATTGATGAATTGTTAGATGAACTACATGGAGAAATCTATTTCACAAAAGTGGATCTTCGTTCAGGGTATCATCACATTAGAATGAAGGAATAAGATATCCCAAAAACAACATTCCGAACTCATGAAGGCCATTATGAATTTTTGGTCATGCCTTTTGGCCTTACAAATGCACCTTCCACATTCCAACGGTTGATGAATTCCATTTTCAAGACCTTTCTTTGAAAATTTGTGTTAGTATTTTTTGATGATATACTAATCTATAACAAGTCTTGGGAGGATCATGTGCGACATGTTGACAAGGTGCTACAACTACTAAAGTAGCAACAACTATATGCCAAACCATCCAAATGTTTATTTGGAGTGAAGGAGGTAGAGTATTTGGGTCATATTGTATCTCATGAAGGTGTCAAGGTAGACCCTAACAAGATTAAGGCCATGATGGACTAGTCAATTACCAAAACATTGAAGAATCTTAAAGGATTTTTGGGTTTGATAGGTTATTACCGCAAGTTTTTTCGACACTATGGAAGAATAACAACACCTTTAATGACACTAACTAAGAAGGATGCATTTTCATGGACTCCAGAGGAAACTAAATCTTTTGAACAACTTAAAGAGGTGATGTGCAAAGCTTCTGTCTTGACCACTCCAGAATTCACAAAAACATTTATTATGGAATGTGATGCCTCGGGAAATGGAATTGGTGTTGTCCTAATGCAATAAGGAAGGCCCCTCACTTTTGAAAGTCGACCACTCAAGGGAAAGGACTTATACAAACCCATTTATGAGAAGGAAATGATGGAAATACTACATGCATTGAAGAAATGACGTCCTTACCTAATAGGTAGGCACTTCAAGGTCAAAACAAATCATGATAGTCTTAAATACTTCTTGGAACAATGACTATCTTCAGAAGAACAAAAAAATGGGTAACCAAGATATTGGGTTATGATTTTCAAATAGTCTATAAAAAGGGGAAGCAAAATGTTGTGGCAGATGCACTCTCAAGAAAGGATTTTTTTTGGGATGGCCTTAAAACTGATGTTCAAAGGTTTGTGGAAGAATGTTTGGTTTTACAACAAAATAAGGTGGAAACAATTAAGACCCCAGGTCTTTTACAACCATTAGCCATCCCAAGTCAGCGTTTGGAGGAGGTTTCCATGGATTTCATCACACGGTTACCGAAGTCTAAAGGAAAGAGTGTCATCATGGTGATTGTTGATAGACTGACCAAGTATGCACACTTTTGTGCACTCTCTCATCCCTTCAAAGCTAGTACAGTTGCCACTACATCCATGGAGACAGTTTAAAAGCTACATGGCAACCCAAAGATTATTGTAAGTGACAAGGATCCCATCTTCACTGGACATTTTTGGACATAATTATTTTCTTGTTTGTGTACTCAATTGGTTCATAGCTCATCCTATCATCCTCAATCTGATGGAAAAACCGAGATAGTGAACAAATGTCTGGAAGGCTACCTTCATTGCTTTGTCTCTGATAAACAAACACAATGGTTCAAATGATTACCCTTGGTAGAATGGTGGTATAGCACTTCCTTTCATACTGCAACAAAAATGACACCATTTATGGCACTCTATGGATACCACCCTCCTTCCATCACTTCTTCTCTAAAAGAAAACTCTAAGGTTCAAGCAGTGGAAGATCACATCGAGCATCAACAACAAGTTGTCCAAATCTTTAGGGACAACCTAACCATGGCACATAATCGCATGAAACAACAAGTAGATCAACATCGTAGTGAAAGAAGTTTTGAAGTAGGGGATTGGGTTTTTTTAAGACTACAACCATACAAAAATATGTCCCTCAAGCAAGCCAAGAAGGATAATAAATTATCATCAAAGTACTATGGCCCTTATAAGGTGTTGCAAAAGATTGGTACTATGGCATACAAATTGGAGTTGCCTGCATCTTCATGAGTACACCCAATTTTCCATGTTTCATGCTTAAAGAAGGTTATAATTGACAAGATCTTAGTTCAAACTATATTGCAAGAACTTGACAAGGAAGGAAAAATAATATTTGAGCTTGAAGCCATCATTAACACAAGAATTCGTCAGCCGAGGAATAGATCCATTTCAGAGTATCTCATTAAATAGAGGAAGCTACCAGCTGAAGATTCCACTTGGGAAGATGAGTCTTTTATACAAAAGCATCCAGAGTTACTCAAGTGTTGCGGACAACACTTTTCTCAAGTGGAGGGGCATGTTAAGCCCTAATATTGGCTCATTACCCCTTAATTGGGGCATATTACATTAGTAATGTTATTTTATTTATGTTGGCTTTATTCCATTAGTTGCAATTATACCTCCTAGTCTCCTATATATACCAAGGAGACATTTTCATTTGGAATCATATTGTACTTGATCATTTATGTGGGGTAAAAGAAGGTTGCCCCCTCGAAGAGGATTATTAGCTAAAATTATCTCTTTTTCAAGGCATTGAGTACTATTCTGAGGTTTTTCTATGCTATATTGATATTTGGTTCTTAACACTCTGCCCCCTTCAAGGTACAAATAAACTTCGATATTCTTATATTTGAAGGTTAGATAGACGCAGATGTTGTAGCCAAGTGGTTGAATCTGCTAGAGGGATACTTTTTTGTCCATAACTTTTCGAATAGAGAAAAATTACTTTTGCGCTCATCGAAGATGTTCCCCATGTCAAATATTGGTGAAAAATTTTCTGTGAGCAAAAGGAAACATAAGAACCCTCATTATTTACAGTCATGACCACCTGGGAATACTTCAGGGATTCTATTAAGGAACAATACTACCCTGTCAGAAGCTATGACAAATTGTATACCAAATGGACCACACTGCAGCAAGAAAGAGACCAAGTAGTTCCAGATTTCAAAAATATCTTCCATACCTTGTGCACCAAGCTGGGTATCAAATATTTGAAGAAACATTTGGTTCTCAAGTATCGTGGTGCTCTGCATAGATACATGCATACCGAAATGGAATTTCTGGACATCTCATTCTTGGGTGCGGCCTACCGACATGCCATCAAAATTGAGTAGAAGCTCAAACAAAAGACGTGACAATTTGGGCCTGGGAACCCCACACAAAAAAATCCAGGAAAGGGAGGCCCCAACCCATAGAACCAAGGACAAAAAAAAGATGGACAGTATCAGGAAAACCATTACAAGCTGCAATCAAAGAAGGACACCGGAAAGACAAAGAAAGATACTGGGAAGTGATGTGACTTCCATAAGAGCCCTTGGCATAACATTGTTGACTTCCGCTCAAAGAAGTCATTGGTGGTCAAAGTGAAAGCCTCTAAATTAGATGTGGGTTCTAACTTTGATCTAGAACTAGAAAGGGGAAGACAGATCATTGACGGGTAACCCAGTGCCACCATTTCTACCACCAAGCTCCAACCTGGTGAACCAGATGAGCCAAAAGAAGGAGAGCACCTCTTCCATTCATAGATGTGGGTAAAAGGCACCCCACTGCACTTCATCATTGATAGCGGTAGCTAGAAGAACCTCATCTTAGCAAAGGTCATCAAGCGGCTGACCCTGCCAACAATGCCGCACCCACAACCCTACACCATTGGATCTCTCTACCAAGGAAGCGATCTCTACGTTAGCCAACAGTGCCAATTGTCGTATGACATCAGGCCCTTCAAAGACAAGGTATTGTGTGATGTTTCTCTTCTTGAATCTTGTGATGTTCTTTTGGGCCAACCTTATTTATGGAAACGTCATGTTGTATATGAGTCTCGGCCTCGTAGTGTTATTATTACTTTGAACAGGAAATTGTACAAGATACCCAAGGCAGTCGTATCTAGTGCTATTTCCTTGATCTCTGCTAAGTAATGCAAGAAGGTCATCTCTCAGATGGGGAAGTTTGTCTTCTTCGTGATTCTCTCTTAGAATAAGCGAAATATGACAACCACATCCAGGGTCTCTACAGACGACCTCTCCACATAGCAGAAGAAAGTAGACAAGGGCATGGAAGAATACTCATATATCTTCTCCTCACCTACCGGGGTACCTCTGCACTACTAGGTCAAGCACCCCATCGAACTGACCCCTGGCGCACTGATACCCAATGGGCTAGTCGATCACCACTCTTTGTCAGAGAATGAGGAGATCAAGTGACAAATCCAAGAACTAATCCACAAGGGGCACATCCATCCCAGCTCATCACCGTACGAGAGCCCAATCGTGTTGTTACAAAATAAAGATGGAACCTGGTGACTCTGCATTGATTATTGGGCTCTGAATAAAATCACAGTAAAAAACCGGTACCCGATTCCCAGAATCGATGACCTCCTTGATCAACTCATGGGGGCCAAATACTTCAGTAAGATTTATCTTAAGTCTGGCTACCACCAAGTCCCGATATAACATACAGATGAATGGAAGACCTCCTTCAAGTCAAAGTAAGACCTTTTTGAATGGTTTCTCATGCCCTTTGGTTTGACAAATGCTCCAACCACTTTCATGAGGATGATGGACGATATCCTACGACCATTCACCAATACTTTTGTAGTGGTGTATCTGGATGAAATTCTCATTTACAACAAGACTTGGGTCGAAAACTTGTAGCATATTCAATAGGTTCTTCACACCGTGCGACAACACAAGCTATACACCAACTTGGAAAAATGCTCCTTCGACATGGATAGGGTCCATTACCTGGGCTACATTGTTGATCAACATGGCATACATGTGGATCTAGCCAAGATCCAAGTCATTCATGACTAGCCAACCCCAACCACACTCACTGAGCTTCGGAGCTTCTTGGGCCTTGCCAATTTCTACTGCAGGTTTGTGTTGGGATTCTCCCATATTGAATGGGCCCTCATCCAAATAACCAGGGGTGGTGGTAAGGAAAAATTTGTGCGGGGCCGGTCCCAACAACAAGAGTTCAATGATTTTAAGAAGCGCTTGTGCTCAGTGCCAGTACTTTCACTACTAGACCTACAACAACCCTTTGAGATCGATACAAATGATTTAGACTATGATATGGGCATCGTTCTCACTCAGCACAACCACTTCGTGACCTATAATAGTGAGACACTATCATATGTTGTTCGTAAGTACCCTACTTACAATAAATAAATGTACTCCATTGTGCAAGCCTGCCTCTAGTGGAGACATTACATTCTTGGGAAGGAGACAATCATCCACACTAATCATAAGTTACTTCAGTTCATGCGGACATAAGGAAAATTGTAGAATGACTGCCATCAAAAGTGGTCCACATACTTGCAACAATTCCACCTCAACATCAAGTATAAAACATGAAGCACCAATCGCGTCGTTGATTGACTCAGCAGACCGCCAGTTATGACACTCACCATGGTGCTAGAATCTTGTGGCCATGAGACCTCTAGATGGCCCCAAATCTATGATACAAACCCAAACTTTTCCACCACCTACAAAATTTTGGGTGCAAACTCAGTTGTCGATAATTTCCATCTTTAGGATGGTTTTTAATGTTTTCTGGGCCATATATGTGTTCCATCAAGTGAGTGAGTGAAGATGATATGGGAATCCCACTATAGTCGGTTGACAGGACAATTCGGTGTCAAAGAGACAGTGGTGATGCTACAAATTTTTTTCTACTGGCTGAAACTTTGACATAAGGTGAGAAAGTATATTAGGTCCTGCACTGCCTGTACTATTGCCAAACCGACCACTAAGAAACAAGGCCTGTACACCCCTCTTCCTACTCCTGATAGGCCATGGGAATCCATATTAATGGAATACATGTCGGGCCTCCCATCCACCAAGTGGGGAAATGACTGTGTTTTTGTGGTTGTTGATCACTTTTCTAAGATGGCGATTTTGATTGCCTGCAAGAAGAGCATCACAGCAGAGGCCACTACCAAGATCTTCCTTGAACGATCATGGGTACATTTTGGAATCCCACAAACCACTGTCTCGGATTGGGATAGTCGATTTATCTGCACATTCTGGTTGAGCCTTTGGTCACTGCTAGACACCAAGCTCACCAAATCCACAACCTTCCACCCCTAGACAAATTTCCAAACCGAGGTCATAAATCAAATGATTGTGCATCTCATTCACATGTATAATTCCAAGCACCCTCGCACATGGGATGAGATCCTTCCCTATGTACAACATAGCTACAACCAAGCCCTGCATAGCTCAACTGACCACAACCCCTTTCAGGTGGGGTTGGGATTCCAACCATTGGATCCCATAGATGTTGCACTTACCCTTGCAGTCACCTCAACCGACTCATCTCTTACTCCAACTGAAGCTAATAAATCCACCTGATTCATTGAGCGGATCCAACACATCTGCCAACAGGTTCAGGATATCCTACAGAAGTCCAATGACAAGTATAAGTAGCACCATGATAAACATCGGGTGCCACATAAGTTTCAAGTGGGCGACAAAGTTTGGTTTCACTTGCAGGAAGAATGCCTTACAGGACCCCATCAAAAGCTTCACCCACTCCGTTATGGGTCGTACACCATCACCAAGGCCGTAGGGGATAATTCTTTTGAGCCCAACATTCTTCCTTTCCTTGGATTTCACCCAGTGTTCAACATGGATCTCCTTCACCCTTATTTCCTACCATTATTGGACACCTCAGAAGTAGCAAAACAACTGACACCAACAGATATCAACCTCGATTGCATGCAACAAGTATCCCATGATCAGATTGTGGACACACAGATCAAGGGCACTCGATAGCAAAGGATCTAGCTTTATCGAGTCATCAAAGCAGGGCAACTCCTGCACCAAGGCAAGTGGCTCACCTAGGGCCAAATTCAACAGAAATTTCCTCATCTGATGGGGGAACTCAAGACAATGGAGACCATTACTTCCTAAGGAGGGAGGATTGATCTAGGTGGATATCTGTGGCCACCCACCTTTTCCAACTAGCTCAAAATAGTTTTATGACAATTTTGGTAATTTACTATTTTTAGTAGTTTTTTGGGTCCTGAAACTTACAGAGCTGTTTCGAGGCTCAAAAGGAAGGACCCAAAAATTTCCACATACAATAATGTAAAAACAAATATAATGGTTGAGGAAATGATTAAGAAAATAAAATCAAATAGAATGATTGAGAAAATAATTAAGAAAATAAATCTGGCACAAGGAAAGTTAGACGAATATTCATTTATGGAAAGTTCATAGCACAAATGTAGGATCCATAAATGGTCACAAGAATAGAAAATGTGATATGTACAGAACCACATCATTTAGAATTACAATTAGTTGTCCATGGAAATGGAATGGAAAAGCCTAATAATCATATGTAGATAGCTTATACCTTTTTATTGAGAAAGAAATTCCATTGGGTAAATGATATTATGGTGTATGATCTATCTTTTTCTACACTAGAGAGAAAATCTATGAAGCTCTCATCTACTCTTTTCTCTATGGGAGAAAACATGGTAGATGGTCGGTGGATAGGCCCATGCTATTTTTCTTTCCTGACTCCCAAATGTTGCAATGTATCAATTTACTGAAGGCAAATTAGACTCCAACAAAGTTGAAAAATATTAGATCATATTAGTTGAGAGTTTTAAACATTTTACTTAGTGTTTTGGTTTCAGGAAAAGTAAAGCCATCATGAACAATGATAAAATATTTCTTGAAATGTCCTTGCCATAAATAGATATTAAAATACCACGTACAGGTATTCAATAGGATATTTAAACCTCACTAAATGAACATTATTATGTTGATCCCGATCTAGTGTATATGAAAGAATTTAATGGTTCAAGCTATAATTTCCTTGGTTGGGATCATTTGTGCAGTGTGAGCAATGTGGATATGAAACGTGGATTCACTTTTTTCTATGATCCCCATGATGATGAGGACGTAAGAAGTCGAAGTCCCTTCATTGGAAAATGGTTCCACATCAAGAGTGTCATCATGTAGATAGACACAAGGGAAAAAATACACCAATACATTAAACATGATAAATTTTTAGGAAATGGTCCAGAGTACTCATTCAAAATTCCACAAGCTAAGCTTCTAATAATGTTTGTAGTTTTGAGAGACCCAATACAAATGGAATGGGAAAATTCCATCTTACAACATGTACAATGGATGCATTACGACGTGTTACCTTTTATAGGATTTCTATCATATGTGGATAAATGGCAACCTCCATGGGACCCCTTTGATGGGATTGTAGAGCCATTGGCAAGTAACAAACCATCGATGGTCACTGAAGGATATTATGACATCGAAAATATATTCATACTCATTCACAAACCATTTGGATCCTATAATGCATGATGGAAAATTCCATATCAAGAAAGTGGTTAAGCTTTGAACCTCTAGTATTCCTTTGAAGTTTCAAGAGCGCATATATTGATGTTGGGCTCCTACATGAATTTTGGGACAAATGGGAATCAAGAGGTCCTTCAATAATAATTCAAGGACCCATAATCTAGTTTGTCAGTATTCCATGAATCAAGATTTGGACATAGTGAATTTGTGATTTACAACACAACGCATGCACATTGGTCATGACACCATAATGAGAATGAGGATTTTATATCCAAGCATTCGTATTTAACCATGATTTGAGTAAAAGGCTTTTCAATAAGGGATGACTTGTGATATATCTTATTGTATATTACCTTTAATATTGCTTGTATTAATTATACCATCCATGTTAAGTCACAACCATTATCTAGAGACATGACTATATTCATTCTTGTGTATTTATACACGCTATTGTAAACCTATTTGATCGCCGAATAATAAATAAATGAATATTCAATATAGAAATTCTTATATATATTTTTCTCCATTGTAATGTCAAATAGAAAAAAAATACAAAGAATAAAATTTCTTCCAGAATATGTTGAAGATCACACACATAAACACATGTTATATTCTATTAATCCCCCTTTTTTATGAATATACAATCATACAAATATTTCCACAATCAAATTTTACTATGTTTCCAAAGCATTAAAATATATTAGATTCTAACAACTTGTAACTAACCAAAATAATTAATAAGAATTCCATCTTACTCCTAGTTGATGGATTTTTTTGCAAAAGAAGGGATGTAACATACCTAACCACCCCCAGGCCGGTCTAGGCTACTTCAAGCGGTAACATACCTAGCCACCCACAAGTTGGGTACACTACCTCAAAACTCACTTCTGAACTAATTTCAAATTTGGATAAATTTCTAATTAATAAAGAGGCATGAAATATTCACATGAGGAGTTCAAGATTCTTGCTACAACATAAAGAAATGAGACATATGTCATGCACAACAATAACCAACAATCATGTATATTATAGATACAAATTTCATAGATAAATAAATACACAGCGGAATAAAATAAAACCATGATATAAAACACTTATATTTAATGAACCGAATCACCAAATGGCTGCAAACCAAGGACGTTCGACCCAACCATTGACATTGTTGTTCCAAGTCTCAACAATAATGTCACCCCCGAGCCAAGTCTATTAATCCACAAGGACAGTTCTAGAGTGTCACTCAACTTCCCAAACCAGTCAACACTCAAGCTCTCAGATTCTTTTCAACACACAAAGCAATCCGAAGTACACTATCTCTCTTCTACCCAGTGTATACAACCCAAGAGAATGGATCCCGTTCTCTACCACGCAGTCCTTCAAGATGTCCACCTCCTTCTAGGGATCCAGTTTAGATGGTCAAGAATATCCAGGCTGGGACTCTTAGGATTCACAAATGTGGGAAAAAATTAACACATGCCAATGCATATAATACATGCATGCATTAATTCATGGCTGAAATACACCACCATTCATTACAACCAAAAAAACCATGGCTCCTCTCAAACAATTCGTTTTTCTTTCCCAAGCCAAAACATGAATCAGGAATGATGAGTGGGTGAAAGAATGAATGGAGAAAGAACATAATGAAAGGTGTGAAAAATGAAGAATGAGTGAGTGAGTAAAGAATAAGAAGAAGAAGAAGAAGAAGAAGAAGAACCCGCAAACATCCCACAAGATGGGTTTATATATTTACTTGGAAATCAAGAACTACCTGGCCTTCCCCAAGAAGCTCATGTAACCAATCCTCTCCATTAAAACAATTATGGGTAAATAAAATAGAAAATAAATACTTATCCCCTCGATCCCCCTCTCTTGTGGAATCATATCCCCCTATAATTCTTGTTCTTGTCTATCTAGCAGGAAGTGATGTACTTATTATTAATAATGATAAAAAAATTACATTTCCTAGGCATAGTAGCCTCTTTTAATTGTTTGGTCACTCTGTCCTTTCATAAATTAAGAAAATACATTATTTAATATGGGGCTCAAAACTGAGGTATTACATCCCCCTCCCCCTTATTTTGGCACTGTCCTCAGTGCATATAGAAAACATAAATAAAAATTTCAAAATTTATTCAAAAAGTTGTGGCTACTCTTCCCGCATGGCATCTTCATGGTCCCAAGTAGCATCTTCGGGACTGTAGCAGGTCCACTGGACTTTTACAAGCTCTATAACTTGTTTCCATATTATTTTGAATTTTCTGTCCAATATTTGTATTTGTAATGACCTCGTCGTTACGACTACAAACGACTCAACGCAAAAGAATATATATATTTTTTATGCAGGAAGGAAACAACGACAACAGTTAAATAACACAACTTGATGATGAACATAGCACACACAGATCATGTAACAGACAACATCGACTTAGCATACTAGCACATCAAACAACTGGATGAAACATGCAATAATCAATAGATTGATAAAAACGACTACCTGCCTAAGACAAGCAATGCCTACAAGCTAAAGGTCAAAATCAACAACCCGACACAATGACTTTGACGACCAGTAACTAGGAACCTCTACAATGTGAAACCAAACACATTAAGGTGTTACAAACCAAGTACCAACATCAATTACAACAAACAATACACCCCCATCGGGAAGCACAAGACTCTGACCAAGTTATCATTCACATCTATCCAGTAGGGCGCGCAATGATACCCTCATCAGGAATCACACCATCACAAGGTGGTAGGTGTGACAGTAACCATGGCACAACATAATATATCTAGACCTTTAACCCAAGCTAAATCCCTCACACTAGGAGACCGAATCATCTGTCAATAAATACATGAAGACTATACCCAAGCACCCAATCAACAAGTCGACAAGACGCAAGGTGACATCATTTAATTAAATTGTGCAACTAACCGAAGGAGTTCTTGTTTTCTTATGAGACACTTTTTCGAGCGGGTCTCCCATTGAAAAATAGAAATAACTCGAATAAAATATAAGAATTCAGGTGCATGGATATTCTGTTTGACTCCCTCTATAAGGAAGTAGTATTCAAGTGCCGGATTAACCATAATTGACATAAGAGATTAAGGAATAAAGGTGCAATTTTTGGACCAAAAAAATCATTAAGTCAAGGCATCAAGTATGCAATTAGCTAACCTAGATCCAATCTCCAACGCTATAAACAAAAATGAAGAAAATCCAAAACTCAAGCGTTGGGATAACCTATCTTAACAAATATATCGCTGACTAACAAAAATAATTTATGGGTAATGCTATCTTAACACACATCACTGTATAACAACATAATTTAAGGGAATCATTGTAAACAACAATATAGTTGTTGATTAATAACTATTACTATGTCTATTGATAATCATTGTCAGCAACCAAATCGTTGTCGATTAATAAATATTGATGTGTCTATTGATATTCGTTGGTATATATGATATTGTTGTATATTATCATTGTTGTCTATTAATTATTATATTTCTGGTATATATGGTCTTGCCATCTATCAAATACGATATTGATGTCTTCTAAATGTATGTGTTGTATTTTAAATATATCGCTATAAAAATATACAACAATGCAATATATCTCTATGCAAATATATCTCTATACAATATGCATCTATACAATATATCGCTATCAATTATACCAATATATCGCTATCCATGAATGTTATTAGAATGCTACCAAATAAGAAAAACGTTGTCAATGAAATGCTACCAATATAAAAACGCTCAATATGAAACACTACCAATATAAAATGCTCAATATGAAATGCTACCAATATAAAAACGCTATCAATGAAATGCTAAAAATATAAAAACGTTGTCAATGAAATGCCACCAATATAAAAACGCTGTCAATTAAATGCTTCCAATATAAAAACGCTGTCAAACTTATATATATTACTATTGGTGTGAAAATGCAGATGTACACCATCGATGTTTGTATATTAACACACTAAATTCACTGCTATTAACACATTAAATTCGTTGCTATTAACACATTAATTTTGCAGCTATTAAAAAGGAAACACTATCTAGCAAAGAATGTTACTGTGTCTAAAGAAATCACAGAGAAGGGATGTGTAAGCACTAGGTGAGTGGTTGGGTAGAACACTATTTGTGTATTGAAAATCACAGGGAATGACTGTGTGGAACAATGGTTGTGTAGAACAATCGTTGCATATCAAAATCACAGGTAATGGCTCAGAAAATCACATAGTATAAACAATTATTTATTTCTCATGATATGAATGAATCGCATGGTATACAATTAAATCGCATGGCATATACATATGGTAGAGACAAAATCGCTGCCAAAATATATATAGAAGATACACAACATCGATTGCAACGCAGACACAAACAATCATACACTTGTTGTTATTCAATGTATAAACGTTGTCTATTCATATTATTGTCGTCAATATTATAAGCACCCCAACAATAAGTAAAAATGATTTGGGTAAAAACGAAATGGGTAAAATGAACTTGGGTAAAAACGAATTCAATTGGCCGCATAAAATGGTTATTTAACAGTAAAAACGTTTTCCATATAGACACCTAGAATGGTTATTTCAACAGGAGAAATGACTTCAAAAACTAGATGCATATAAAGGTTATTCAACAGTAAAAATGAAATGAAATCTAGGGGCAATAACTCTGGATCAAAAGTTAACAAGAACAGTTCTATAACACTCGGGGTTTCTGCGCTAAACTTAGAAAAACAAGGGAAGTAAATCGCCCAATGAGAGAGGTAAGACATTGGGCGCTAAGACAAAAAAATGCATAGCACAATGGACAAAACGAACAGACAATCATTCAATATAAACGCGTAGATTTATCATTCAAGAAAACACAACGATACTCATTCACAAGGAGGGCGCACGGATTAGAGATCAATCATAAAAGAAAAACGTAGGGATAAGTAAGGGATAGATAGTTGGGTGGAAATTATCCTTCATTTATTATCCATGCACAGGAAAGTAGGGCATTTGAATCTATAGGTATTTAAACACCAGAGTGACGACCGTCAATTCGTCTCCTAGCCGATTGCTTAGGCAGAGACTAATAACTTAAGGATTAGGGGATTACATTGATAACTTAATTCTTAAGGAAAGCTCATGGAAAATAAATTGTCATCCGAGTACCATAAAATAAACATGTCTAAATTAAATTTCATTGCAGGTAACAACTTTAACACGCATACCTTATCCAAATGCAAATTCTCTGAGTTCGTTGTCCCACGCACACTCTGTCAAACTCCCACTTAACAACCGATGTAACCTCACTAGTACCTCCCAACCAACGCTAGGGGTACTCTTCTTCACCCTAAGACCCCCGAGCCGTAAAGGGGCCACACACACAATACCAGAGAATGCTAGCACACAACTCACCTCGCAAGGTCGAGCTACTACTTGTTAATTGAGCTAGGTATCCCAACTCCCACAAGAGAATGTTCAGTCTAGGTAAAATTTCAGCAGCGTAACGTTACACAAAAAGATCAGATCCATAATCCTCCTCCTCCATCCTTTTTGTAGAGTTTTCAAGTAATTAGTTTCCCAAATTCTCATTAAATTCCTTTTTCATTAAACTAATTTTGAAAAACCTCCCCCGTACACATGTCACCCAATCCCCTAGTTGCACCAAAAAATAAATTTTACTAATTAATTAAATATTCCTATTTCCCTCACCCACCTAAAATCATTCCTAAAAACACTCCTCGGTGTCCCAAAATTCCCTTACACTTCTTAAATGACTTACACCTTACTTAATTCCTAGTTGAGTTCATAATTAGAAAGTTCCAAAGGCAAGATTCCTTACTAAATTAGACATTCAAAATTTTCTTTACATTTCCCCTTTTATTTAAGTTTCCCTTTTTCTTTAAGTTTCCTATTTCTTTTAAGTTTCCCCCTTTTTCCCTTTTAACTAAAAAAATCAATTTAGCAAGTGTAGATAAAACAACCATTTACCCTTTTTCCTTTTTAATTTAAAAATTAATTTAGCAAGTGTAGATAAAAACAACCATTTACCCTCTTTTCCTTTTTAAGTAAAAAATTAATTAGCAAATGTAGATAAAACAACCATTACCCCTTCTTTTTTAAAATTTAATCCTCCATTATAATTTTGACTTTAATAAATAAGTTTTAATTTCTTACCCCCTTCTTGTTACATGTTTATTTATTTCTTTGACCACATGTTCTACTTAGACCTAGGTTTTAAATTCTCTAGGTTGGGCGACATTTTTAAGGGTACATTGTTTTTAAAACTTTACTTATCATATCATTCATTTTAAGGCTGACTAGATCCTAAGGAGGCATAGTTTTCTAGGCACTAGGTTTATTCACTTACTAGTTAAAATTGCGACGTGCCCTTTAGGATGCACTAGGTGCTCCAAGGGTGACACTCACCTCTTTCCATATTCCTTGTGTGACGTGCCCTTCAAGATCCACTATGTGCCCCAAGCGTGCCACTCGCCTCTTTCCATTTTCCTTGTGCGATGCGCCCTGCAAGAAGCACTACATGCTCCAAGGGTGCCACTCGCCTCTTAACTGAATTTGGCATACGTCAAACCCCTGGAGTCAATACTCCGCCAGGTGATCTTGTGGAAGACTAAGGGCCTATAAGGAATAATGCCCCTGCCTTATTGTGCACCCCTTAGAATCATTGTGAGCGAATTTCACAGTTTTCCCTCACGACATCGTGGGTATTCTCGAACTAGGTAATCATTAACCTATAGTTTGAGCCATGGCGGGAGTGCTAGTAGGTTGTGGTAGGGATGTTGCCACACCTCTCCCTCAATGTCTCTAGTTGTCCTGCGTGACCCCTCTACTCCACATGTGAGTCTGGTCAGGAAGATATTGTTATCCTGCATCCATCAATGAATCATGTCAGCAATAATAATCAATCATCATATCATCTAATCATATGTACACATGTCGTATCAACAACATTCAAACCCCAATGGTCCACTCCCTGACTCTATCCAGAGCCCAAGGGGTTTCATCGATGCCTCTTCATCCTCAATGTCCAAAGTCCTGCACACTCAAGATAACCCAGTCAATAACACTTGTCTATGTAAATAAGACAAAATATCATATCATCATATCCATAATATCTCATAATCATAATCAAACGACCAATAGATATAATAAGCTGGATCACTTGCAAGCAAGTGTCCTCAAAGGATAAGTTTTCTCAGTGCACACAAGAGTGGGATGTTACATACACCCCCTCTTGGTTTAAAATTTGTCCTGAAGTTTCACAGTATATAAGTGCTGAGATAAAGTGTATCACAATATCATAAGTCTATCTATTAAACAAAAATGGAAATTGCTGGTGCATATCATATGCATCCTCCCAGGTCACCGAGTGCGGACTATAGTTGTCCCACTAGACCTTGACCTGATCTATTGTTCGACGTCGTAGATATTGAATGCGATGGTACATGATATAGATCGGCTCTACCATGAACACACCCTCGTCCATTACCTACAAGGAACTCATGCCAACAACATGTGTAGGATCACTAACATAATGTCTCCAAATAGAGATGTGGAAGACATCATGCATATGCCTCAAGGATTAGGCAAGACTAGTCAATAGGCCACGAGCCCCTTCTTTTCCACAATCTTGAAAGGTCCCATGATCCTAGGAGAGAGTTTAGTACCCCTTCCAAACTTGGTCAAACTCTTATGCGGTTTCACCCACAAGAATACTCGATCACCAACTTCATAACTATGATTGACACGATGCACGTCGACATAACTCTTCTGTCGATACTGTGCTTCCTTGATCCTTTGTCTTATAGTTTTCATTTGATCTTCCATTTCTTGGATCTCTTCTAGTCCCACCAGGAACATATCCTCAAGCTGATCCCAACTCAAAGGCATCTGACACCGTCACTCGTAAAGGAACTTGAAAGGAAACATCTTAATGGTTCTTTGATAATTGTTGTTATATGCGAATTCTACCAGTGGAAATAATTCTTCTCAATGCTTCTATTGGTCCATAACGTACATGCACAACCTATCCTTTAAGATTTGGTTTGTTTGTTCGGTCTTCCCGTCTGTCTCTGGGTGATGTGTAGTACTAAAGTTAAGTTGGGTTCCCAAGGCCTCTTGGAAACTAGTCCAAAATCGTCCAGTAAACATCGATCCTCGATTGGATATAATCCTCTTAGGCACACCATGGAGCCTCAAAATCTCACGTATGAAAAATCTAACTATGTCAGGTGCCTGATACGTCGTGCGCACAGAAATACAATGAGTACTCTTCATCAAAGTGTCGAATACCACAAAAAATGAGTCATGTCTCCTTGCCGTCAGTGGAAATCCAACAATGAAATCCATCGAAATGACCTCCCATTTTGATTCGAGAATAGAATGTGGCTATAGTAATCCTGTCAGATGTCTATGTTCAGCTTTCACCTACTGACATTCTAGACATATTGCCACATAGTTGACTATGTTTACCTTCATTCCTTTCGAGAAGAATAAGGGTTTAAGGTCTGCCCTCATCTTTGTGACTCCCGGGTGAGCCATGTACACTGCTATGTGAGCCTCGTTTAGGATCAAACTCCTCAACGCATCATTCGGTGGTACATAAATTTGATTTTTAAATATCAATAATCTGTCATCGTCCAAAGTAAATCCTTCAAATCTTGGTACCATCATTGTATTTTATCTGATAAAATCCTTGACCTATTTGTACCAGTCATCATCGCGCTGTAAAGTTAGAATATTTTCACGTAGATTCATCTGAAGAGGCATGACCAAAAATATGCATGGTCTCTGACTCAACGCATCAACCACTTTGTTCACTGTTCTCTTTATGTAAGTAATCTTGAAATCATAGTTGCTAAGCAATTATGACCAATGTCGTTGTCATGTGTTCAAGTCACTTTGCGTAAAGATGTGTTGTAGTCCACAGTGGTCCATTTTTAGTTCAAATTTCCATCCAATAAGGTAGTGTCTCCAAACTCTCAAAGAATAAACAATGGATAACAACTCCAAATCATGCTTCGCATAGTTCTCTTCATGCCTTCTCAACTTCCTCGAGATATAAGCGATCACTTGACTGTCTTGCATCAAGCATCTGCCTAAGCCTTCCTTGGATGCGTCAGTGCATACCAAGAAGTTTGCATCCATGTCAAGGACCTTTAGTATAGGTGTTGTTGTAAACAACTCCTTGAGCCTCTGAAATGATTCCATGCATTTATTGGTCCAAACAAACTTCTTGTTCTTCTTCTGCCATTTCGTAATCAGATTTGTTATCTTCGAAAAACCCTCGACGAACTGTCAATAGTATCCTGCTAAACCCATGAAGCTACGCACTTCAGGGACATTCATTGGCGCAAGCCATTCCATAATAGCCTCAACCTTTGTTGGATCCACAATGATACCTTCACCCGAGATGACATGCCCTAACTAGTGAATCTTCAATTGATAAAACGAGCATTTAGACAATTTCCCATACAATTTTTTCTCTCATAGACACTGTAGTACCAAGCGCAAGTGCTTGTCATGCTCTTCCAACGTACAAGAGTAAATAAAAATATCGTCAATGAATACTTGGACAAACTTGCCCAAGTATTCGCGAAACACCCCATTCATCAAACTCATAAATACCCTAGAGGCGTTTGTCAGTCCAAAAGATAAAATAGTAAACTTGTGATGTCCAAACCTCATCGTAAAGGCGGTCTTAGGGATGTTATCCTCCTTGATCTGTAACTGGTGATACCCTGATTTCAAGTCAATCTTTGAAAACACCATCGTGCTGTTCATCTGATCAAATAGATCATCAATCCTTGGAAACAAATACTCATTCTTGATCGTTTCTTTGTTTAAATGATGATATTAAATGTAGAGTCTACATGACCCATCCTTATTTCGTATGAAAATAACAGGCACACCCCACGGTGACACACTTGGATGTATTAGTCCTAGGTCTAACAACTCCTTTAGTTTCATTCTCAACTCATGTAACTCCGGGGTCGGCATCCGATAAGGTGTTCTTGCTATCGATTTAGTTCCCATTTTTAGGTTGATGGTAAATTCCAATTCCCTCTCTAGTGGCATAGCAGGTAGCTCCTCTAGGAAGACATCCACAAAATCTCTCCCCACCAGAAGGTGTTCTAGACCCTCCTCTACTCCCTTCTCTTTTAACACAAGGATCACATAAATCTTACATCCCTTACGCATGCTCTTCCATACTTGCAAGGAAGAGATGAACCTTAGGGAAACTCCCTGGTTCCGACCTACAATCACACGTCTTTGTCCCTCATCATCGACCAGCTCAACCATTTTGTCTTACATTTGAGTATTGCCTCCTGTGATTCCAACCAGTCCATACCGACCATGACATCATAAGATCCTAAGATCGTGATGTATAGCTTTTCCCTGGTGACAAACTCTCCCAGGTTAAGGCTACAGTTGTAACCTTCCCAACAACCTTCTGTTTGGCTCCCGAATCCATTTGCACAAAGTTAAACTTGTCATGTTAGACTTCCTTTACCTTCAAATCCCTTTAGAGGTGCACTAGAAATAAAACTTTCGGTAGCACCTGGATCTATCAAAATACTAAGGGTCTGGTCAACGATGGTACCTCATGTCTCGAACATGGTCGACTAGTGCTCTGCTTGGCAGTTATTCACCGCTACATGGATCTGATGGACCTTGCCCAAATCTCCCAGAGTGATGGTTCCAGCTGATCTAGATGCTTTGGTATTCTCCCAGAACCATTCCTTGAATAATTCCCATGAAACGTCTTTGACTCCCATGTTCAAAAGTGGCAGGCGCATCTTCCATCATAGAAGAACACTTCCCTTCAGTTGAAAGACTTCCCTATTGACCTTCATGCTGGAGGTCATAAATGTGATGTGTGAAGCACATCGCCTTTCTCTCCAGCCATGCCTTGATGGTTGAACCATCTGCGACACTTGTGGACTTGAGAACTCGTCCCTCTCGAGCTCTTAGTGAATGCTAACGATACTGGCCATGGATGATTTTAGAGGCTAAATTTCTCTCATGGGCTAATTTTCAATGGTTTTTCCAAAAACGAGATTCACAATTTTAAAAATTATTCGCCCAAATTCTATAGGACAAAATTATTTTCCCTTAAAAATCGCCAAAATTTTATAAAAACTATATAAAATCCTTATAAATTTGAATATTTTTGCAAAAATATCGCTAAACATTCATAGTTGGCATATGAAGGATTAGTAAGATTCGCCAAAGTTTCTACATTTTAAAACAAATTTTCATCCTTAAAATCATCCCTGGTACTGGCTAGGGTACGCTATGGACCCTTAGGGGTACAGACGCCCTAGCCTCTTCTTAGTATAGATGGGGAATCAAGGCCTCTAACAATCCTTGGAAGGACCTTAGGGGTTAGACTCTGAGGGCATGGGCACTTCGAGAGGCATCACACCTCCTTCCACCACACCACATTGCGAACCTCTGTGGCGTCCTCTAATCGAGATCCATGCCTGGACATGTTAAAGTTCTAACTAGCGCTAGGTTAAAACTCAAGGGTTTATTGTAGTGGAAAGCATGGTGATCCACAGTCGCAGGGTTGAACCCACTCTGATACCATATGTAACGACCCCATTGTTATGACTACAAGTGACTCAATGAAAACGAATATTTTTTTTTTAAGCAGGAAGGAAACAATGACAACAATTAAATAACACAACTTGATGATGAACACAACCCACGCAGATCAGGTGACAGACAACAATGACTTAGCATACTAGTACATAAAGAAACTGGACGAAACATGCAATAATCAATAGACAGATAAAAATGACTACCTGCCCGACACAAGCAAAACAATGCCTACAATATAAAGGTCAACATCAACAAACCGACACAACAACTTCAATGAAAAGTAACTAGGAACCTCTACGACACACAACCAAATGCATTAAGGCATTACAAACCAAATACCAACATCAATTACAATGAACAATATGCCCCCTTCAGGAAGCAAAAGATTCCGACCAGGTTATCATTCGCATCTATCCGGCAGGGCGCACAATGATCCCCTCATCAGGAATCATGCTGTCACAAGGCGATAGGCGTGACAATAACCATGGCACAACATAACATATCTAGAAATTTAACCCAAGCTAAATCCGTCGCGCTAGTAGACCAAATCATCTGTCAATAAATACATGAAGACTATACCCAAGAACCCAATCAACAAGTCGACAAGACGAAAGGTAACATCATTCAATTAAATTGTGCAACTAACCAAAGGAATTCTTGTTTTCCTATGAGGCACTTTTTCAAGGAGGTCTTCCACTGCAAAACAAAAATAACTAGAATAAAATCTAAGAATTCAGGTGCATGGATATTTTGTTTGACTCTCTATATAAGGAAGTAGTATTAGAGTGTTGGATTAACCATAATTGATATAAGAGATTAAGAAATAAAGGTGCAATTTCTGGACCAAAAAATTCATTAAGTCAAGGTATCAAGTATGCAATTAGCTACCCCAGATCCAATCTCCAATGCTATAAACAAAAATGAAGAAAATCCAAAACTCAAGCATTGGGATAGCCTATCTTAACAAATATATCACTGACTAACAAAAATAATTTATGGGTAATGCTATCTTAACACACATCACTATCTAACAACATAATTTAAGGGAATCATTGTCAACAACAATCTAGCTGTCGATTAATAACTATTACTGTGTCTATTGATAATCACTGTCAGTAAACAAATCATTGTCGATTAATAACTCTTGATGTGTCTATTGATATTCACTGGTATATATGATATCGTTGTCAATTAATTATTATATTGTTGGTATATATGGTCTTTCCATCTATTAAATACACTATTTTTGTCTTCTAAATGTCTGTGTTGTCTTTTAAATATATCACTATACAATATATCACTATAAAATATATAGTAATGCAATATATCGCTATATAATATACAACTATACAATATATCGCTGCCATCAATTATATCGCTATCAATTATACCAATATATCGCTATCCATGAATGCTATTATAATGCTACAAAATAAAAATAAAAACATTGGCAATGAAACACTACCAATATAAAAACGCTCAATATAAAACACTACCAATATAAAATGCTCAATATGAAATAATACCAATATAAAAACGTTGTCAATGAAATGCTAGCAATATAAAAACACTGTCAAACTTATATATATTACTATTGGTGTCAAAATCCAGATGTACACCATGGGTGTCTGTATATTAACACACTAAATTCGCTGTTATTAACACATTAAATTCACTGTTATTAACACATTAATTTTGCTGCTATTAAAAAGGAAACACGGTCTAGCAAAGAATGTTATTGTGTCTAAAGAAATCGCAAAGAAGGGTTGTGTAAGAACTAAGTGAATGGCTAGGTAGAACACTGGTTGTGTATTGAAAATCGTAGGGAATGATTGTGTGGAACAATGGTTGTGTATGAAAATCGCAGGGAATGGCTGGGCAAATCCCATAGTATGAAAAATTATTTATTTCACATGATATGAATGAATCACATGGTATACAATTAAATCGCATGGCATATACCAATGGTAGAGACAAAATCATTGCCAAAATATATATACAAGATACATAGCATCGATTGCAATGCAAACACACACAGTCATACACTCATTGTCATTCAATGTATAAACATTGTCTATTCATATTACTATCGTCAATATTATAAGTACCCCAACAACAAGTAAAAATGATTTGGGTAAAAATGAAATGGGTAAAACGGAGTTGGCTAAAAATGAATTGAACTCACCGCATACAATGGTTATTTAACAACAAAAAGGTTCTCCATCTAGATGCCTGGAATGGTTATTTCAACAGGAGAAATGACTTCAAAAACTAGATGCATATAAAGGTTATTCAACAGTAGAAATGAAATCAAATATGGGTGCAATAACTCTGGATCAAAAGTTAAGAAGAATAGTTCTATAACGCCTGGGTTTCTCTGCTAAAATCAGAAAAATGAGGGAAGTAAATTGCCCAGTGAGAGAGGTAAGACATTGGGCATTAGAACATCAAAAGGCAGAGCACAACATACAAAATGAAGAGACAATCATTCAATAGAAACATAGAGATTTATCATTCAATAAAACACAGAGATACTCATTCCCAAGGAGGGCGCAAGGATTAGAGATCAATCTTAAAAAAAAAATGCAGGGATAAGTAAGGGATAGATAGCTGGGAGAAAATTATCATTCAATTATTATCCATGCACAGGAAATAAGGGCATTTTAATCTATAGGTATTTAAACACTGGAGTGACGACCATCGATTCGACTCCTGGCTGACTGCTCAGGCACAGACTAATAACTTAAGGATAAGGGGATTACATTGATAACTGTCATCTCAAGGAAATATCATGGAAAAGAAATCGTCATCTGAGTACCATAAAACAAACATGTTTAAATGAAATTTCATTTCAAGTAACAACTTTAACAGGCGTACCTTAGCCAAATGTGAATTCTCTGAAGTCATTGTCCCACGTGCGCTCCGTCCAGCTCTCGCTTTCCAATCGATGTGACCTCATTGGTACCTACCAGCCAATGATAGGGGTACTCTTCTTCCCCTTGAGCCCCCCAACATGCAAATGGGCCACACACACAATACTAGAGAATGATAGCACCCAACTCGCCTCGCAAGGTTGAGCTACCACTCGTTAACTGAGATGGGTATCCCAACTCCCACAAGATAAAGTTCAATCAAGGTAAAATTTCAACAACGTAATGTTATGCAAAAAGATTAGATCCATACTCCTCCTCCTCCTCCTCCATCCTTTTTATAGAGTTTTCAAGTAATTAGTTTCCCAAATTCTCATTAAATTCCTTTTTCATTAAATTAATTTTGAAAAACCTCCCCCGTACACATGTCGCCCAATCCCCTAGTTGCACCAAAAAATCAATTTTATTAATTAATTAAATATTCTTGTTTCCCTCACCCACCTAAAAGCATTCCTAAAAACGCTCCTCGGTGTCCCAAAATTCCCTTACATTTTCTAAATGACTCATGCCTTACTTAATTCCTAGTTGAGTTCATAATTAGAAAGTTCCAAAGGAAAGATTCCTTACTAAGTTAGACATTCCAATTTTTCTCTACGTTTCCCCTTTTCTTTAAGTTTCCCTTTTTATTTAAGTTTCCTATTTCTTTTAAGTTTCCCCCTTTTTCTTTTTTAACTAAACAAATCAATTTAGCAAGTGTAGATAAAACAACCATTTACCCTTTTTCCTTTTTAATTTAAAAATTAATTTAGCAAGTGTAGATAAAAACAACCATTTACCCTCTTGTCCTTTTTAACTAAAAATTTAATTAGCTAATGTAGATAAAACAACCATTACCCCTTTTTAAAAAAAATATAATCCTCCATTATAATTTTGACTTTAATAAATAAGTTTGAATTTCTTTCCCCCTTCTTGTTACATGTTTATTTATTTATTTCTTTGACCACATGTTCTACTTAGATATAGGTTTTAAATTTACTAGGCTGGGCAACATTTTTAAGGGTACAATTGTTTTTAAACTTTACTTATCATATCATTCATTTTAACGCTGACTATGTCCTAAGGAGGCATAGTTTTTTAGGCACTAGGTTTATTCACTTACTAGTTAAAATTGCGATGTGCCCTTCAGGATGCACTAGGTGCTCCAAGGGTGCCCCTCACCTCTTTCTGTATTCCTTTCATGACATTCCCTTCAAGACACACTACGTTCTCCAAGAGTGCCACTCACCTCTTTCTGTTTTACTTGCGTGACGTGCCCTTCAAGATGCACTACGTGCTCCAAGGGTGCCACTTGCCTCTTGACTGAATTTTACAGAGGTTTAACCCCTGGAGTCAATACTTCACCAGGTGATCTTGTGGGACACTAAGGGCCTCTAAGGAATAAGGCTCATGCCTTATTTCACACCCCTTAGAATCATCATGAGCGACAATCACAATCCGCCCTCACGGCATCATGGGTCTTCTCGAACTAGGTAATCGTTAACCTATAGTTCAAGCCATGATGAGAGTGATAGTAGGTTGTGGCAGGGTTTTTGCCACACCTCTCCCTCAATGTCTTTGGTTTTCCTTCGTGACCCCTCTACTCCACATGTGAGTCTGGTCGACAAGCTATTGTCAGCCTGCATCCATCAATGAATCATGTCAGCAATAATAATCAATCATCATAACATCTAATCATATGTACACATGTCATATCAACAACATTCAAAACCCAATAGTCCACTACCTGACTCGATCCTGAGTCCAAGGGGTTTCATCGATGCCTCTGCATCCTCAATGTCCAAAGTCCTGCACACTCATTAGAACCCAGTCAATAACACCTGTCTATGTAAATACAACAAAATATCATATCATGATATCCATATTATCTCATAATCATAATCAAATGACCAATAGACATAATAACTAGGATCACTTGCAAGCAAGTGTCCTCAAAGAATAAGTTTGCTCAGTGCATGTAAGAGCGGGATGTTACAACATTGGCTAGACCTAAAAGTGTCCCTCTGTCTCTACTTGAATCAGATTCCAATCAATAACATGGTTAGGATCATGTACATATTTTTTTAGCAAGGAAACATGAAATACATTACGCACATTCATGGAAGCAGGCAATGCAAGAATGTATGCAACTGGCCCTATTTTGTCCAATATCTCAAATGGATCACATGATCTGGCTACTAGCTTTGTACAAATACCCAACTTCAAAGAGATCTTCTTGGGCTTCACTTTTAAAAGAACATTCTCCCCCACTTTAAATTCTCTAGCTTTCATGTTCTTATCTGCATACATTTTCTGTCTATCTTGAGTTGCCTTTAAATTCTACTTAATTCTAACCATTTGGTCTTCCATATCCTTGAGAAATTCTGGCCCAAGTACCAATCTATCTGTTGGGTTTTCCCAACTCACTGGAGTATTGCATTTCCTACCATACAAAGCTTCAAATGGGCTGATTTTCAATGATGATTGATACCCATTATTATAGGCAAACTCAACCAAGTGCATGTAATCTTCCCACCTAGATGGCTTATCCATCACATACATTCTCAACATGTATTTGATTACTTGGATGACTCTCTATGTCTTCCCATCTGACTGTGGATGGTATACAATTGATCCAGGTGGATATCAGTGGCCACACACCTATTCCACTGGCTTGAAATACAGTTTTCCACCTTGGCAGTTTTTCGACCTTTTTTTGGGTTCCAAACTTTTGGGGCCGTTTTGAGGCCCTAAACGACATTTTCTAGGGATTTGGGTACCAAGGAATTATTAAATAAGTTACCCTATCCTAGTTGAAAATTGTTCTTCTCGGTTAGACCTTTCCAATGAGATATCGTGCACCTAAAACGAAGATCGTATGCAAAAGTTACGACCGCAGGAAGTTGATGTACTAGCTTATCCAAATGGGGCCCACATGACTTTTGGCGCTTCATCTACTATGGTTAGGTTTTTGGATGTCTAGGGTTTTTTACATTCCTGTTTATTGTAAAATGTCTTTAAAGCCTCATTGTAACCATCTTCTTGTGAATGAGTGCAATTGTCACATCTCTTCTCAAAGATAAGCCACCACCATTCCAGCAAGTTTGTTTTCCGCTGCAGTTTACAGTTTCAACTTATTTCCATTCAATAGAAATCCATATTTACTGTATCTCTATTATTTTGTGTTAACAATCTTTTAATAATCTCTATTCATTTTTTTCTTCTCATAAAATCCAGATCAGTGGTATAAGAGAGGTATGCTCCTTGTCGTCTTAATGCATGTCCCCAACAAGGTTAGGGTACAAAGAATTGGGTCTCGATCTTGTTTCTCTTGAGTACAAAATATCTCTCACGCCTAAGAAACCTATCATGGAAGGAGAAAATAAATATGAAGGGATAAGAGATCCTTCCAAAATGTTGCTTGAGGAATCCCTCATGCAACAAAGGAACGCGATGATGGATAGTTTCGTGCAAATCCTTCAGCGGCTACCAATAGGCAATGCATCTTCCTCGAGAAGAAGTGTCGCCTCCTTCAAGGTACAAATTAACTTAGATATTTCTATTAACAGGCAGATTACAAGAGTAGTTTGGTTCGGGAAGGCATAACTACATTTTCTATTTTAATGTTGGCCAATTTTAGGTTAGTAGTTTTTCTTTGCTTTTATTATTTAGTTTTGTATTTTCTTTGTTAAAGTAGATCCATATTTAAGCTTAAATAATTTTCTTATTTAAGCCATAACATTATCATCCACATTCACTCTTTTTCTTTCTTTTAGTTTTGAAGGTAAAAGTAGATTAATTTTATATCTTAGATTTGTTTACATTCTGCTTGAGATTTGGATCTTTTGTATAATCTTAGTTTCCAAGGTTTCTCATAAATCTTGCAATCTGTATATTTGTACACTTTGTATATGAGAAAATGTAAATATATAGTAGATAATTAGTAAGTTATTTTATTTTTATAGTTTAGATTAGATCCTTTTATCAGCCAATGGATTCGTAAAACCCGTCAGGGTGAGTCATCCCAAACAACTTAGGTTATTTATACAACTTTGGACCAGACTTTCCCTCACAATTGACGATGTTTTCACATATGCCCATCAAAAAATGGTGCTAGGAGGGAAGAGGTAAATTTAATAATTAAATGTTTCACCCCTCAGCCTGTCATAATTCTAGATTTATAAATTCTTCTTTTTTGTCATCATGAAATGCACTAGAAGGCAGGCCAGAATGACAAGATGGCCTCGCGAAGTGTTTATTTTGAATGTATCTAATCTCTCATGGATCTTTCCCAAACCACTGTGTTGGAACATGATTTTCATTTCTCATTACATGCTATTCCCAACAAGACAATTTCTTTCTTGTCCAAAATCACCTTTGATGGCGAGGGGAATGTATCAAGAAAAGACCATCTTAACAAGTTTTGGTGTAAGTACATAAAGCATGATATTTCTAATTTAAAGGTTTAATGCAGATTATTTGCTTTCACTTTCAGGGGTCGGATTAAACATTGGTTTGAGTCTTTTACAACATATTACATTGTTGATTGGTTTCAATCTATAGATGAATTTTTAGACACTTTTGAAATTTATGATCAAAATCAATTATGTGAAGAATTGCAGGCTCTACTAATCAATGGCGATTCATCTCCAGGAGGATTTTCAACAAGCATCCATCATGTTCTCTATAAATTTCATCTTGATGACATGTCATTTAAACTAAATATTCTCTCTGATGTTTGTGCCCCTTTCATCCAACCATATTCAATCGTGAAGGATGAATTAGTTACAAATCCTAACACCCAATTGCAAGATGAATTGTGTTTGCAGGATGAGAGGAATCCATCAGAAAATATTGAACAAGCAAGGGAGGTAGAATCTATTGAAAATCTTCTCACTAACAATCAAACTGTTTTTTCCTCTGAACTATTGAATTTTCAATCCTCAACTATCGTGGAAGGATATTTTATTATGGGTATAGGTATATGTACATGTTCTTCTAATTCTTTCTCTAATCAGTACTTAAATTCAATTATTGAAGAAAACTTAGGTGATGAAAATGATCTTCAGTGTTCTAACATTCCAATGAAACATATTAGAGATGTAGATATGCAATTTGAAGAAAAAACCTTAAACCTTCATCCACAAATCTTACCTTATCCACAGGAAAGATTAGATGTTTGTTGTGAAAGTTTTGAATTGCCTATCATACATAAGGAAAATTCAGATGACCATCTTATGTTGAAGGATTTATCACCAGAACAGAGTGAAAGTATTAAGGCAAGTGAAGAGGAATGTCTTGAGAATACCATTGTTAATTATCATAGCTCAAGAGAATCTTTTCATGTGCTCATTTCTAATTCATTTTACTCTTTATATATTGATCTCTTCATAGATTATGGTGTGCATGATAATTTACCCACAATATCTTACTCTTTTCCATCACAATCTAATCTATTCAATATGCCAAGATTTGGTGAAATTAATTTTGAACATAACATTTATGAAGTCAGATTCAACGCTCTTTCACTTTCATCACTCGCATGGGAAAAATATATGTTGCAAGATGATTCTACACGATTTATTTTTGAAAAAGATAATGCACTCATTCTTATGGAGATCAAAGATTTTGCATTGCATATTCATTCTTTGATTAATTCAAATATTAATGATTATGCTTCACATTTTGAAACAATCCATCTCATCAAAGGAAGTGTTCAATCCAGTAATCTAATTGTTGTCATGAATCCTCTTATGATGTGTTCCCCATTGACAGATCTAGTTCATCAAAGTCATAGTTTTCATTCTAATTTTTATGACAGGATCTTAGAATGGCTTGAGGATTCATACATAAAAAATATTCATAATAAAGGTAAAGTTATGCTTGCTTTGAAGTTTTTTTTTAAATGAATATCTAAGAGGTAATCATGACATGATTTTTTTAGATCCTCCATGTGAATAAATCGATGAACAATTGGAGAATTGTCAAGAGGATGGGGAAATTCGGCCTTGGACGATGGTTATGTCAGGTCCCCATAATATTGAAAATTTTTCCAAACTCACTTACATTCTTCCATGCCATTATGACCCTTACTATGACAAAATTGGAGATTGGCTAGAGGGTTCATATATGGAAAAGTTTAAAAAGAATTGTAAGGTCGTGCTTTCTTTGTTTTTAAATGAATATATAGGAGGTAAGAATGACATATTTCTTTTGTATCTGTAGGTACTTCATTCTTTTATTCTCTTCTTCAAATTTCTATGCCTTGCAGGATCGAAGATGTGCTTGTGGCTCCACTGGAAGTACGCTTTTACTTAGCGTTTTGATCTATGTAGAAGTTAGAGTAGGTGTAGGAATAGAGTCCTTTTGGGTTTTTCTTTCCTTTTCACTTTTTATTTAGAATAATGCAGTTATGAAGGAATGTCGATACACAAAAAGAAACATCGTATGAATGTTGTCAGGGAAGTCTTCTTTCAATTCCTTCCTTTTTCCTTTTCGTATATGTATTGATTAAATGTTTCTTTTTCAAAACTTGGCAGCATAATGCAATGATTTTAGATATTATGAAGCATTAATAAAGAGATTAGGGATTTGATATTTAGTTCATATTAGTTTTACCCTGGAAAATATATCTTACCACTGCATGTAATTGCACCCATCCTAGTTAAGGATTTTTCTTGTTCCTTGTAGTCTCTGTGACTTTTAATAATAAGCTTGGTCAAAATAATGTCTCATGGATCGCTATATTAAGAAAATAACCTGCCTATATGCAAAACTATAAACATTGTAGTTCTTCCTTTTGATCCTCATTCTCAATGAGAGGTTGTCCTAGTTATGTTTTTGGTCAAATTATTTTTGAATTTTTCTTTATGTTGTTTTCATTGGTTCATTTTGAATTCTGATTTTGAATTTCTTCAATAAAATATGATTCGGTTCATTTTTGTGTGTTGTTTTATTTTCTACCTTTGATTGAATCTCTTCAGTTGTTTGTATATCTATATTTTTTATTCATTACTCTATTGTTCAAAATCTAATCATCATGAAGGAATCTGGTTTTCAAAGACCACACTGTCTCTTGATTTCCAAGCCACTGGTGAGAGTTCAAATCTGGTCTTGAAACAAGAAAATATACCTTAACCCTGATGATTAAATTTTAAATCTGGTTGCTACCATTTTTCTTTCTCTTTTCCTTGCAAAGGATTTTTTCAAAAAGTCGGTCTAACCCTTGACAATCGTGTAGTCAAGGATTCTTACGCCATCCCTCGTTCTTAATTAATATTTTGGATCTACTTCCCCATATTTTAGACAATATCTTATTGGGAGATTAAATTCAATGCCATTATTGGATCATCTGTGTTTTCAAAATAAAATTGTACAAGTTTCTAGTTGAGGGTTGGGAGGTCTCATCATGAGCCGGTCCACTATGACCATGGAGAATCCATATAAGTGACATTATCATTTCTAGCTACCAAGAGAAGGTAGTGGCCTCCACTTTTCTAAACTGAAGGACAAGAGGTCTCATCATGAGCCGAATTTCTCACTTTATTGGACCTATGTGGATGAAACTGTTGTTAAATGGTCACCAAGATAGAGTTGCAATCCTCAACTAGTTCCTAAATTGACAAAAGAATGAAAACCAATAATTCCAGGATCGATCTACCATGTGTTCTTAACTACTAGATGGGATAGAATCATCTGATTAGGTTAAAAGGAAGCCATGTTGAGGCTATGAATTCCTGCTGGAAGAAGTGGTCATGCTTGTGTTATCGAGGTCCTACTCATAAACTCTCATGACTCCCAGGGGAAAACATCTTTTAGATCTCAATCCTTAAAATAATTGTGTTCCCTAGTCTGTAAATTGTGGCTACACAAGTTTATCATATGCCACCAAGGCTAATGATCCAAATGGATGTCAGTGGCTTTTGACCTATTCCATCTGGCTCATTTTGGTAGTTTTCCAGTTTGGCAGTTTTTTTCTAGTTTTTGGGTCCCAAACTTTCATGGCCATTTTGAGGCCATAAACAATGGTTTTAGGGCTTGCCACAGTTAGAATTTAGATGAAGTCAGAGTCTAATGGAAACATGTGTATTCCTAGAACATAAATTTCCAACAAGATATTGTGCGCCTAAAACGAAGATCGTATGCTAAAGTTATGACCCTAAGAAGTCGATTTACTAACTTACCCCAATGGGGCCCACATGAATTTTGGTGCTTCATCTCCTAGGGTTAGGTTTTTGTATGCCTAGGGTTTTGGCATTCCTTTTTATTGTAAAAAGGATGGGAGAGACCCATTGTAACTATCTTCTTGCGAATGAGGGCGACTGTCACATCTCTTCTTAGAGATAAACCGCCACCATTCTAGCAAGTTTGTTTCAGTCTATATTTTTACAGTTTCATCATATTTCATTATTGAATAGAAGCCAATTTTACTGTATCTCTGTTATTGTTCTTTTTTTTTTGTTAAGTATAAAAATAATCTAGATTCATTTCGTTCTTCTTATAAAATCTAGATCAGTGGTATCAGAGCAATCTGTTCCTTGTCGTTTTAATGCATGTCCCTGACGAGGTCAGGGTACAAATAATTGGGTCTCAAGCTTGTTTCTCTTGAGGAAAAATTATCTCGCACGCCCGAGAAACTTCTTATGGTGTGTGAAAAGAAAGAAGATGGGATTGAAGATATTTTATAAATGTTTCTTGAGGAAGCCCTCATGAAACAAAGGAATGAGATGATGCATAATTTTGTGCATATCCTTTGGTGTCTACCAATAGGCAACACATCTTCCTCAAGCGGAAGCGTCGCCCCCTTCAAGGTACAAATAAACTTTGATATTTCTATATTTGAAGGTTAGATAGATAGAGACACTGTAAAATATGGTTGAATCTACTAGAAGGGTATTTTTTTTCCCATAACTTTTCAAATAGATAAAAGATTACTTTTGCACTCCTCAAATCCATTCCCCATGTCAAATATTGGTGGGAGACTTCCTGTGAGAAAAAGAAAATAGAGGAACCCTCATTACTTACAATTGAAGTCACCTAGGATTTCTTTAGGGATGTTATTAAGGAACAATACTACCCTTTCGGAAGTTATGATGACCTGTATACAAAATGGACCACACTGCGACAAGAAAGAGACCAAGTCATGCCAGAGTTCACAAATATTTTCTATACCTTGCACATCAAGATGGGTATCAAAGATTCTAAGTGACATCTGTTTCTCAAGTATCGTGGTGGTCTTCATAGATACATCTAGGACAAAATCGATTTTTTGGACATATCGTTCTTGGGTGCAACCTATCGATATTCTGTCAAAATAGAGTAGAAGGTAAAACAAAAGATGCAGCAATTTGGGCCTGGGAACTCCTCATAGCAAAAGCAAGGAAAGGGCAGCCTCAAACCGTAGAAAAAAGGACAGAGAAAAGAGGGACAGACTCAGGAAAACCAGTCTAATCCGAAAGAAAATAAGGACACTAGAAAGATGAAGAGAGATACCGGGAAGTGGTACAACTTCCATAAGAGCCCTTGGCATAACACTGTTGATTATCATTCAAATAAGTCGTTGGTGGTTGAGGTGAAACCCCCTGAATCAGATGAGGGGTCTGACTCTAAGTTAGAACCAAAAAGGGGGAGGTAGATCATTGACATGGAACCCAGTGCCACCGTTTCCACTGCCAAGATCCATCCCAGTGAACCACATGAGCCAGAGGAAGGTGAACACCTCTTTCATTCACAGATGTGGGTGAAAGGAACCCCACTACTCTTCAATGTTGATAGTGGTAGTCAAAAGAACCTCATCTCAGTAGAGATCATCAAGAGGCTAGCACTGCCAACAACATCGCACTGACAACCCTACACCATTGGATGGCTCTACCAAGAAAGTGATCTTTGCATCAGCCAACCATGTCACTTGTCATATAACATAGAGCCCTTCAAGGATGAGGTATTGTGTGACGTTTCTCCTCTTGGATTTTGTGATGTTCTTTTGGGAAAAACTTATTTATGGAAACATCATGTTGTATATGAGTCTAGGCCTCACAATGTTATTATTAGCTTGTACAAGAAATTGTAGAGGATACACGAGGCAATCCCACCTAGTGCTATTCCCGTAATCTCTACCAAGCGATGCAGGAATGTCATCTCTCAAACAAGGAAGTTTGTCTTCTTCTTGATTCACTCTAAGAATGAGAGAAAGGTTGCTGCCACATCGAGGGCCGACGCGGCTGACCTCTCCACACAGTAGAATCAAGTGGATAAGATCATGGAAGAATACCAAGATATCTTCTCCTCACCTACCGGGGTACCTCTGCACTTTGAGGTCAAGCATCCCATCGATTTGACCCCCGACGCACCGCTACCCAATGGGTCATTGAAGAGATCAAGGGACAGATCCAAGAACTTCTCCACAAGGGGCATATCTGATGCAGGAGCATCTCAAGCGAGCTAGCGTGGAGACAACGGATAGCTGGAAAAGTGCCCAACAAAAAATTTTGAAATCACCTTGAAGTTATTGCGCAATCTTAAATGAATCCATTAAGAAGAAGTGCACTTGTAAAATGTAAACGGACCTTGAGCGATTTTCTCTCGTCCTTAGTAGGTAGAAGGCATTTATGGTAGTTAATGTAAAGTAGATAGAATTCAATTCTAGATTTGACAGTTTTAGAGCGCAAGAGGGAAATGGGATATAGATACCCTCATTGTGTATTGTTACATTAGTGTATTATGAGCATAGAGAAGAAGCAGAGAGCTGTGTAGCAGACTCCATGTACAAAAGTTCTAGATTAATAAAAGAAAGTTGTGATTCAGACTCATGGTGTTCATATATTCTCTGTGTATGCATCTTTGAATGCTATGCTCACGAATGTTTTACTCTTTCTGTCATGCAATTGCTTTTATGCTATGTATGAATGATTTCTTGTTGAATTTTTGAAATCTGAGAGGAAAGGGAAAATGAATGAGTTTCAATTGTTTCTCTATCCGAGTAAGAGTTCTTGCAAGGAGTGCAGTTGAATTTTCCGCAAGGAGTGCGTCGACAAGGTGTTCAGAGGTTTGTCTCTGAAAGCTCAGGAGAGATAGCTTTTGTTCTCATTCACTCAGAAGTGCAGACAAGCACATGAGCCATGCAAGGAGTGCACAGGCCGAGCAAAGTCTCAGGGTTGTGGACCTGAGCAAAGTATTGAAGGACTGCTACTGCAGGTGTATGCGGAGCTGAAGGTTTTCAACACTCGAAAGTATCTGAAGGTCGCCGCAAGGAGTGTGCACGAGAGTTTCTGAAAGACTTGGAATCTTAGAAACTTTAGAAGGATTCAAAGCCTTCGAAGTGGCCGAAGGAAAGCGTAGAAATGTCGGACTGCAGGAGGACAAGTTCTCAGAGGAAGGATGGAAGGTCGAAATTCTTGGTGGAGAATCTGCGAAGTCCTGTGAGCCGTCAGATCTCACAGAGAAGCAGGGGAGTTACGGTGAAAGTGTCAAAAGGTTCTAAGCTCAAGAGGAGTAGGACCGTAGATCCAAGCCACAAGGTCCATTGGATTTACACGTGGATACTTGTATCGGGGTTTTTTAGGTTGAAGTCCCGTAAACTTTGCAACGGGAATTGCGAAATCACAAAACGCGAAGTCTTGGAAAGCTAAGGGGATTGTGTGGGCCACAGCGGAGCGAACAAGTGGAAAGGTGGCACACTCTCGACAAGAAGTCAATTCAATTGACAGTTTCAGAGTTTCATGGGGTGAAGTCTCAAGTCTTTTGCATTAGGATTTGCGATATTGCGAAGTCTGAAGTCCCAATGAGGTGAAGTGGCATTGAAAATTCAAAGCTTGTGAGAGTATCAGAGTTTCGGCAAATCAGGATTTGAGGGTTGAGGAGACGAGTTTCTCAACATTGCGATCGCCAAAATTGTGATAAGGAAAATCCCGAAAAGGGAAGAGGAAAGGTCAGCATTGGCTATTTTCGGGTTTCGAGGATTCAAGAGACCAACGCTCGACCTACGGACTCGTGAAAGTGAAAAATCTGATCTCCTAAGTGAAAAGAGGGGATCCCACGAGGGTTTGTTGTGGGTGTAGATTTTTCAAAAGGAAAATAGATGAGCTAGTGCAAAGTTCTTTGGGCCAGTGGTAAAGAAAAGATCCTATGTTGACATGGACCTTCCGACCTGCGGGTTGAGAGGTTGCGGGCGTCGACATCAAGTGGTATCAGAGCACAAAAATGTTCTTTTCTTTCTGTAGTAGAGAAAAAGAAGAATTCACCATAGCCAATGGGACCACATATTACCACAGGCAGAGTTTTCTTATAATGACTGAGTTAACAGAAGAACAGGGTAGAGTCCATTTCAGATTGTCTATGGCATGCAACCAAGAGGAATTTCTGAATCAAGGGATTTAGAACAGATTTCAACTAGAAGCGCTAGTGCAGAAGATTTCTCATAGAAGATGAAAGAACTTCACAGCTAGGTGATGGAGCGAGTACATAATTCAAGCCAGGAATATAAGTGCAGAGCTGATCAACACAAGAGACAACTTCAATTTGAGGTTGGTGATTTGATTCTGGCACGTTTGAGAAAGGAAATGTTCTCGAAAGGAACATATAACAAGCTAAAGATGAAGAAAATCAGGCCATGTAAGGTCTTAAAGAAATTTGGGGCGAATGCTTATGAGATTGAATTACCCAATGGGATCAGAATTTCTCCGATATTCAATATCTCACATTTGTACCCATATAAGGCTGAGGAAGCAGGAATAAGTCATGAGCAACCAGTGATCCAGTGGACAAAGAAGATGCCAGTTGAAAACAAGCCGCAGATGGAGCACATACTGAATAAAAGAGTGAGCAAGAAGACTAGGCGGAAAGAATACTTTGAATATTTGGTCAAATGGAAGAACCATCTAGTTGAAGATGCCAGCTGGGAGAACGAGGAAGAGATACAGAGGCATGGACACACCGTGCCCGAGCTCATGGATAGGATCCCATGAAAATTTTCAAGCGAGGGAGTATGATGCAGGAGCATCTCAAGCGAGCCAGCGTGGAGACAATCGACAGTTGGAAAAGCACCTAGCAAAACATTTTGAAATCACCTTGAAGTTATTGCACGATATTAAATGAAGCCATTAAGAAGAAGCGCACTTGTAAAATGTAAACAGACATTGAGAGATTTTCTCTCGTCCTTAGTAGGTAGAAGGCATTTATGGTAGTTAATGTAAAGTAGATAGAATTCAATTCTAGATTTGACAGTTTTAGAGCGCAAGAGGGAAACGGGATATAGACATCCTCATTGTGTATTGTAACATTAGTGTATTATAAGCATAGAGAAGAAGCAGAGAGCTGTGTAGCAGACTCCATGTACAGAAGTTCTGGATTAATACAAGAAAGTTGTAATTCAGACTCATTGTGTTCATATATTCTCTGTGTATGCATCTTTGAATGTTATGCTCACGAATGTTTTACTCTTTCTATCATGCAATCACTTTTATGCTATGTATGAATGATTTCTTGTTGAATGTTTGAAATCTGATAGGAAAGGGAAAAAGAATGAGTTTCAATTGTTTCTCTATCTGAGTAAGAGTTCCTACAAGGAGTGTAGTTGAATTGTCCGCAAGGAGTGCGTCGACAAGGTGTTCAGAGGTTTGTCTCTGAAAGCTCAGGAGAGATAGCTTTTGTTCTCATTCACTTAGAAGTGCAGACAAGCATAGGAGATGTGCAAGGAGTGCGCAGGCCGAGCAAAGTCTCAGGGTCGAGGACCTGAGAAAAGTATTGAAGGAATGTTGCTGCAGGTGTGCGTGGAGCTGAAGGTTTTCAACACTCGAAAGTATCTGAAGGTCACCGAAAGGAGTGCGCGAAAGAGTTTCTGAAAGACTCAGAGTTGGAGAAACTTTAGAAGGATTCGAAGCCTTCGAAGAGGCTGAAGGAAAGCGTAGCAACGTCGGACCGCAGGAGGATGAGTTCTTAGACGAAGGACGGACGGTCGAAATTCTCGGTGGAGAATCTGTGAAGTCCCATGAGCTGTCAGATCTCACAGAGAAGCAGGGGAGTTACAACAAAAGTGTCAAAAGGTTCTAAGCTCAGGAGGAGTAGGACCATAGATCCAAGCCATAAGGGTTGTTGTATTTACACGCAGATACTTGTATCGAGGTTTCGTAGGTTGAAGTCCCGTAAAATTTGTAATGGGAATCACGAAATCATGAAACGCGAAGTCTCGAAAAGCTAAGGGGATTGTGTGGGCCACAACGGAGCCAACAAGTGGACAGGTGGCGCACTCTCGACAAGAAGTCAATTCAATTGATGGTTTTAGAGTTTCGTGGGGTGAAGTCCCGAGTCTTTTGCATTAGGATTCGCGATATTGCGAAGTCCGAATTCCTGATGAGGTGAAGTCGCGTTGAAAAGTCAAAGCTCGCGAGTGTATTGAAGTTTCAGCAAATTGGGATTCGGGGGTCGATGAGACGAGTTTCTCGACATCGCGATCACCGAAATCGCGATAAGGAAAATCCCGAAAAGGGAAGAGGAAAGGTTAGCGTTGATTGTTTCCGGTTTCGGGGATTCAAGAGACCAACGCTCGACCTACGGACTCGCGAAAGTGTGAAATCCAATCTCTTAAGTGCAAAGAGGGGATCCCACGAGAATTTTCTATGGGTGTAGACTTTTCGAAAGGAAAATAGAAGAGCCAGTGAAAATTTCTTCGGGCCAGTGGTAAAGAAAAGATCCTGTGTTGATGTGGACCTTCTAACCTGCAGGTTGAGAGGTTTTGGGCATCGACATCAATATCCGTCCCATCTCATCACCTTGTGGGAGCCCAATCTTGTTAGTGTAGAAGAAAGACAAAACCTGGAGACTCTGCATCCGTTACTGGGCCCTAAACAAAATCAAAGTCAGGAACTGGTACCCGATTCCCGAATTGATGATCTCCTTGATCAACTCAAGGGGGCCAAATGCTTCAGTAATATTTATCTAAAGTCTTGCTACCACCAAGTCCCAATACAACAAAGAGATGTATGGAATACCACCTTCAATTCAAAAGAAGGTCTTTTTGAATGGATGGTCATTCCCTCTGGTTTGAAAAATGCTCCAACAATCTTCATGAGGTTTATGAATGATATCCTACGACCTTTTCCCAATACTTTTGTAGTGGTGTATATAGATGACATCGTCATCTACAAAAAGATGTGGGTGGAACACTTGAAACACATTCAACATGTTCTGCACACCTTGCGGCAGGACACGCTATATTCCAACTTGGAAAAATGCTCTGTTGTCATGGACAGGGTCCAGTACCTAGGATACATCATGGATAAACATGGTGTGGATGTGTATCCAATGAAAATATAGGTCATCCATGATTGGCCAGCACCAACCACACTCACTGAGTTGCAGAGCTTCTTGGGCCTTGCCAATTTCTATCACAGGTTCGTGTTGGGATTGTCTCATATTACATGGTCCCTTAGCAAAGTAACCAGGGGTGGTGGTAATAAAACATTTTCATCGGGTATTTCCCAAAAACAAGCATTCAACGATTTGAATAATATTTTGTGCTCATCCCTAGTACATTCATTACATGACCTGTATTAGCCCTTTGATATCGAGACAAATGCTTCAGACTATGTTGTCAGTGCAGTTCTCACTCAGCATGACCACCCCATGGCCTATCATACTGAGGCACTATCAGAGACCATCCATAAGTACCCTAATTGTGACAAATAAATTTACTCCATTATGCAAGTGTTTCGCGAGTGGAGGCATTACATTATTGGGAAGGAGACAATCATCCACAGTGATCATAAGCCAATTCAATTTCTACAGACCCAAGGAAAAGTGTAGAATGAAAGCCATCAGAAGTGGTCCACATACTTACAATAGCTCCACCTCAACATCAAGTATAAAACATTAAGTACCAACCGAGTCATTGATTCCCTCAACCGACCTCTAGTCACAACATTCACCATGGTGATAGACTCTTATAGCCACAAGACCTCCAAATGGCCCCACCTCTATGAAATAGTTTCCAAAATCTACCAAATGTTGGGTGCAAAATTAGTTGTCACTAATTTCCATCTTTAGGACGGTTTGTTGTGCCATTTGGGCCATCTTTGCATTGCATCAAGAGAGAGAGTGAAGCTAATTTGGAAAGCCCACTACAGTTGGATAGCAGGATACTTCGACATAAAAAATACAATGGAAGTGTTGCAACACCATTTATACTAGAATAATCTTGGACAAGACGTCAACTAGTATATAAGGTCTTGCACTGCCTATGCTATTGTTAAACTGACCACTAAGAAACAAGGCCTGTACACCCCTCTGCCTACTCCTGACAGGCCATGGGAATCCATTTCAATGGACTACATGTCGGGTCTTCTGTCCACCAAGTGGGGAAATGACTGTGTTTTCGTGGTTGTTGATCACTTTTTCAAAATGGTGATTATGTCCCCTTGCAAGAAGAACATCACAGTGAAGGCTAATACCACGCTCTTCTTTGAACAAGTATGTGTACATTTTGGAATCCCCCAAATAATTGTCTTGTATTGGGACAGTCGGCTCCTCAACACATTATACTCGAGCCTCTGGTCACTGTTGTACACTAAGCTCACCAAATCCATTGCTTTCCACCCCTAGACAGATGGCCAAACCGAGGTCATCAATGAGATGATCATGCATATCCCGCACAAGTACAATTACAGGCACCCCAACACATGGGATGAGATTTTTCCCTATGTTCATCACAGCTACAACGGATCCATACATAGCTCAACTGGCCACAACCCATTTTAGGTGGGTTTGGGATTCAAACCATTGGATCCCATGGACGTTGAAATACCCCATGTGACCACCCTGATCAACTCATCACCTGCTCCAGCTAAAGCTAAAAAATACACCTGGTTCATTAGGTAGATCCAACACATCCTCCAACAGGTTCAATATATTTTATAGAAGTCCAATGCCAAGTACAAGTAGCACTGTGATAAACATCAGGTGCCACATAAGTTTAAGGTGGGAGACAAAGTTTGGTTTCACTTGCAGAAAAAATTCCTTACAAGGCCCCATCAAAATATTCTCCCACTCTATTATGGTATTTACACCATCACCAAGGTTGTGGATGACAATGATTTTGAGCTCAAAATTCCTCCTTTCCTGGGCCTGCACCTAGTGTTCAACGTAGCTTTGCTTTGGTCGTATTTCCCACCATTATTGTACACCTCAGAGATAGAAGAAAAATTGACACCCATAGAGATCAAACTAGGCTACATGCAGTAGGAACCCATGGATCAAATTTTGGACACACAGGTCAAGGGAACTCACCAACAGAATATCCAACTTTATCGATTTGTCAAAGTAGGGCAAATCTTGCACCAAGGCAGGCGGCTCACTCGGGGCCAAATTCAATAGAAATTTCCTCATTTGATGGGGGAAATCAATGAAATGGAGACCATTGATTCCTAAGGAGGGAGGATTGATCTATATGGATGTCGGTGGTCTCCCACCTATTCCATCTCACTCATTTTGGAAGTTTTCGAGTTTGGCAATTTTTTTCTAGTTTTTGGGTTTGAAACTTTTCGGGTTGTTTTGAGTCCCTAAACAACGTTTTTAGCGATATCCACAGTTAGACGGTAGATTGGGTTATATTTTGACACCAACATGTGTATTCCTTGGATAGAACTTTCCAATGGGCTATTGTGCGCCTAAAATTAAGATCGTATAAAAAAGTTACGACCCCGAGAAGTTGATGTACTAATTTACTCTAATGGGGCCCACATGACTTTTGGTGCTATGTCTCCCAGGGTTAGGTCCTTTTATGCCTAGTGTTTTGGAATTCCTGTTTATTGTAAAAATTCTTGGAGAGCCTCATTGTAACTATCTTCTTGCTAATGAGAGCAACCGTCACATCTCTTCTCAGAGATAAACTACCACCATTCTAGCAAGCTTGTTTCAGTCTGCATTTTAACAGTTTCAACATATTTACTTATTGAATAGAAGCCAGTTTTACGGTATCATTGTTATTGTTATTTATGTTTCTTTGTTAAGTATAATAATGATATGTACTCATTATGTTCTTCTTATAAAATCCAGATCAACTAATATCATTAATATACAAACAAAGTGAGAAACTCTCGAAGGGAACTTGGATATCTAACAAGCCGGTTCTTTTAGTCTTCATGATGTGATTTTTTCAATAGGATAGAGATAACTGCTTCTCCCAGTGAGTCGCCATTTGTTGGTTTCCAAACTAGCACCTTGTTTTTCATTGTTATTTGAAATACAAAATCATTTTTATACTCACTTCCTAGTATGTATATACGTGAGATTGACTGATTTTTTTTTGTATAAAGTTGTGATTGTTTAGTGCTAATCAGTCTTATTTGAATTTTTATCATTTCATGTGAATATGTTTGTGTCACTTGTTGATAGTTTTCTAGCTTCAATTTCATGACTGTAAAGCATGAAATTGAAGCTTCTTTTCGTGCAAATCGTTGATCGAACTCTTGTGACAATATTCCTTTGCATGGATGAAATATTATTGTTTGTTTTCTTTAAATAATATAATGTCTGAATAAGAAGATCCTTGAGCTATCTTTTAAATTGAAAGTCTATGAGTTATGTTAAAAATCCTAAGCAAGGCTCACTTCCTAGAAAATAAGCTCGATTTTAAGAGGTATGGATTTGATTTAAACAATTTATGAACTTAATTATTGATCATGAACTAAAACCTTGTTTAAAATATTGATAAATAATTGATATGAATGATATTAGGTTTCATTTAAAACCTTACCTCTCTAAACAGTGTCGATGTAACTTTTTGACACCCACCATTGTCATATCATGACATGATTTTAGTAATGGTCACTTAATATGGCTTGACCTTTTGGCTATCACATGAATTATTATCTTGCGTGGTGTTAATGTCCTTGGAATCGTATCATTAGTTTGTGGCATGCTATGAGGGTTTCGTGGGTTTGTTAGCTTCAAGCCCCTCTATCCTCTATTCAATTGGAGGTAATCATAACTTGGAGTGGGAGATAATGGTAGAGTGTCCTCAAATCCTCAAGTGTTTGTTTATCATCAGTTATGTTCGTTCAGACTCCTTCGTTGTTTATGGGCTTGGTCAGTTACGATTACATCATTTTCCCCTTGATGAAAATTGTTTTTGTGTCTTCTAGTTTACCACTATTTATTTTATGGCTCCCTTAGTGAGGATAGAGTTGAATGTTCCACAAAACTTGTTGTCCCATGACAACGTGACGGGTAGGATTGTCGAGTTTAGTTGGCTAGGTTTTATCCAATCATTTAATGGTTTTAATTTAGAAGTGGTCAGGGATTTTTACAGGACTTTTGTTGGCACCAAATCCAAAATTGGGGATGTTCATATACAAGTCACGGAGGAATTCATAGCTAAGGAAACGGGTCTTCCTCAGGAAGGAAAAAAGTGGTTTAAAAATATGAAGGTAGCTAATATTCCATGGCGGTCTCTATTGATGTCCAAAAGGTCGCAATACCATGTAAAGGGTATGTCGTTAGAGCTATTTAACACTTGTTGGCACAATTTATTGTTTATTATTAAGCAATTCATTACCTGTGAAGGGCTATATAGTTTAGTGTTCCTTTTCCACGTACGGTTGTTAATGGTGTTTTAGGGGTTTAGTTTAAACTTACCCTTCTACTTGCTTAAAATCCTGCAAAAAATGTCCAAAATTTTTCAGTGGCCAAGCCCTAATCCTTAGACCATATTGTTTCACCACAACCTAATTCACATCTTGGTCGAACTCCATTTGGTTAGCACGGGGGATACTTGGCAAGGTTTTCTGGTGAAATGAATTCTTAACCTCGCAAATTGACCCCATCATTGACTTAACACCGGGTGTTGAAGAGCCTTTCTCTCCCAGAACTTCGCCTAATTCACCTCATGATTTTCGAATTGGGATTCAGATTCAAAATGAACCTATCGTTTCATCTGATGCCCAAACAAAGGATTTTTCTATGGCTAGATTGGCACCCAAAAGACATTGTTTTGTGCCTAAGAAACCCTTATAATCTGTCCTTAGTCATCTGAGGAATCATTCATTAAGTGTTGTTGACTAGTCACAGTCTGTGAAGCCAACAGTCAAGGAGAAGCATAAATAACAACGTAAACAAGCTAGGAATTTATAAGATGTCCGTGAGGTCGATTTTAAAAACAAAATGAATGGTCGCATCCTTTCTAGAATGATAAGGAATAGTAATAAGAAGAGGAATGATCCCATTCAAACAATCATAATAGAAGATATAAACTATGTTGAAAGTACAATCCCAGACTCTACAGAGGATGGTCATCCCTAGCATGACTTTGTTTCTATTTTTCCCCTGTTCATCCAAGGATGTGAGGGATTATCAGGAATTAATGATGACATAAAGGCTAATTTGGTGCAAGCAAAGCCCCCAGACTTAGACCACCAACAATTTCTCCCAGATTTGGAACCTATGTGTTGTGACGAATGTTTGGCGTGGATCTAGATGTATTACGCATATGTATGATACATGCAAATGTGCCTTAACTAGGATATTATACATAATACAGATATTGAAAGATAAAATTGGAAGTTGAGGTTTGAAACATAGCAAAATGTTCCTTGGGAAAACAAGAAACCCAAGAAATCTAGAGATATTATTATTAGGAATTGAACCAATGTCAATGCTATTATGAGATGAGAGATGCACAAATCCTCATTTTCCAATGTTTAATTTGGTAAATAAATCTATTTTTTTATTTTTATTGATTGTTTTTGTTAAGCTTTATTTTTATTTGATTTGTTTGCTAAGCATCAGTTGTTGCATTATTTTTAGACTAGATACATAATCAAATATTTTGTAGCTTGTCCTCATTTAAGTTAATGTGATTTTTAATTAGATTTTTATTTTTATTTTCAGGTCTCAAAAGGAATGGAAAGAAGTCTCGTGCATTGCTTGTTTAATGAAGACCATGAAGTATTAGGTATAGAAGTAGGATTTGTTTCAATTCTGAATATTTTTTGAACGATTCTTAATTACAAACTTTAATAAGTTGTTGTAAACATTAGTATTAAAAAATCATATTAGTATGCAGTTTTAAAAACACTCTATTTTTGAGAGATTTGTCTCTATGGATATGAGGATTATTATTATTTTTTGTTTAAATACTCTTGAGTTTGGGAGTGATATGGTGGTGAAAATTTTGGGAGATGAACTCCTAAATATTTTATTGAAGGATATAGAATCGTGCTTTAACCAAGGCTTTTGTCCTACAAGTTAAAGAGTTCAATTCACATTATAATATCTTGGTGTTATGGTTTATATTCTTAAAAGTAATCAATTATGGATTGATTTAAATTAGCTTTAGTATGTTTCATCAATTCATGGTTAATTATTATCATATGTGTATTAATTCTTTCAATCTTTTAACAGTCCATGATTCCAAATTGTATAGTTTCATATGATTGTATTATCTTGGTGTAAATATTGAAATGTATTGAATTAGTTCATATATTTTTGGTTTGCACAGATCTATTTTTTCAACAAAATTTTATTTCTTATTACAAATGATCACGTATATCTTCACCTGGGATTATCAATACAAAATGTTGTCCTTTCTGTATTTTGAATGAGATTTGAATTGTCAAAATGAAGTGACTTTCTCTTGAGATTCCATAGTCTTAGAATTATACAACTGTCTATTATAGATTTATCTTAACAAGGATATTATAGGATCAGTTTGGTACAGGAAGACACAACTACATTTTCTCTTTTAATGTTGGCTAGTTTTAGGTTAGTAGTTTTTCTTTGCTTTTATTATTTAGTTTTGTATTTTCTTTGAGAAAGTATATCCATCTTTAATCTTAAATATTTTTTTTATTTAAGCCATAACATTATCATCCACATTCACTCTTTTCCTTTCTTTTAGTTTCAATGGTAAAAGTAGATTAGTGGTATATCTTAGATCTGTTTACATTTTGACTGAGATTTGAATCTTTTGTATAATCTTAGTTTCCAAGGTTTCTCGTAAATCTTGCAATTTGTATATTTGTACACTTTTTATATAAGAAAATGTAAATATATATAGTAGATAATTAGTTAGTTATTTTGTTTTTATAGTTTATATTAGATCCCTTTATCGGCCAATGAAGCCGTAAAACCCGTCAGGGTGAGTCATCCCAAACATATTAGGTTATTTAGACAACTTTGGATCGAGCTTTCCCTCACAGTTGACGGTTTGTTCACATATTCCCATCAACAAATCCTCGCACACCATAATATCGTATGGTTTAGAGGTGCAACAAGTATAGAACCCTCTTTACCACACTGAGATTAAATTGTTGAAACATTGAGTGTAATATTCCTTTAGGCATTGTATATGATCTACTAGGATTTTTTTTTGTATGCTTGAATCTCCCTTAGTTCATTGAGTTTGATCCCTTCTCAAGGACAACACTTATGAAGGTGCTTTCATTGGTTGAGTGGAAACATGTCTATTGCATATGATTTTAACTATAACATTTGGATTGCAGTATACTAAAAGTTATAGGTATTTTACATTTATGTATTAAATGTGATTTTAAGATTATATTATTTAACTTTGTGTACACTCTTTATGGATTTAAGTCATTTTTTATAGCTATGGGTTGATTTTTTATGTTGATTTAAAATTTCAAATAGATTTTTTAGTGTTAAAAAAAATTACAGTTTTACCACTCGCAAGTTTCATGGCACATCCACATGATTGAAGACTAATCACATTGCGAGTTTTGTCTCCAACATTTATATTGTTGTTAAAAAATAGGTCTTGTTGTTTACAATGTTCATTCTTATTTTCAATAAACCTCTTAGCTATGATGTTTTCATTTTTCCATTTTCTCTTATAAGTCCTTGTCGAAGTCCCTAGGAATATAGAAATGAGTTTTGAGTTGACTGTGTTTTTGTTTACGTGTTGACATAAAAATTCCCGGTGTTTTCCAAAGTTTAACATTGTTACAATTTTTTTTCTTTTGTTGCAATTGGTCCCTGAAATGAACATCTTACTATAGAGATGGAGATGACAATTTAAGAGAGTTTAATTATGTACATTTAGTCGGCGGTTGAAATGCGTGCATGTACAAGTCTCAATGTTTTAAGACCATCTTGGTTTTGAAAACTCACTACTTGTCAACTAGTAATTGGGGACATTCAAAGTTGTGGGCCAAATGATTTGTTTTCATTTTTATTACTGATTGTTTATATTCGTAAATTTATAATGTTTATATATATATACACACACATTTGTTTTCTAGCATGTCCGTTACCTGTGGGACTATCCTGTGATCTAAGAAACCATGACCCAAGGGCATCTAAGTTGTTAAAATATTCCATGGGTCACATCAGGCCTCAACAACACCAACCCTTAATAGGCCTGGATTTTTTTGGATGTCTCCTCTCGACTACCGTGAGTTTTGAACCTTGGTGCCTTACAGAAAAAAAACCATTGAAATCCAATCATGCTAGCAAAATTTGACTTCAAAAGTCCATTACCTCAAGGTGTCCACATGGATCCAAGTTAAACTACCCTCATTGGAATTGAACCTTGCCCAATGGTCAAAACCTCTTCTCTTTCCACCATCATATCCAACCCCTTTGGGAATGTGTNATATATATATATATATATATATATATATATATATATATATATATATATATATATATATATGGGATTTTTGTGCACTCTATGACATGATTTTCTGCGAGAGTTTTTATGGTTTACAATGAATTTTACTTGAATTCTTTTGTTCTATTAATTATGGTGAGTGGATTTAGATTTGAGAGTCAATTTTCTAGGAGTGTAGTTTTATTGTTCGCGGATTCATTGATATAACATAATTGTAACAATGAACGAAATAATTAGATTGTGATTTTGTGGTTGGTATGTGGTGATGTTGAATTGAACATGGTTATTTTTCATTTGACCATGATATAATTTTCTACAAATCACAAAGACAAGGTTCTTCCCAACTTCTTTGTTCAAATGAATGGTTTTAATCGCTTGTTTATTTTTTTAACAGTAGACAAATTTACCTATAACTTGTTTTTTCAAAGTGTATGCAATACTTGAATAGAATGAAGGTGTTCATCTAATATCTTGCTTTTAAGAAGTGTCCTACCATATTAATTTATGTATTTTATGGAAATGTGGACTTAGTTTCTCTGCTTCTTTCTTCATAGTGTATGCCTCATGCATACTCCAACTATTGTGTTTTATTAAAGTTTGTTGTTGTATTGGTGTAATATTTGATGAAAGCACTTCGTTGAAAGTTTTGTTGTTTGTATGAACAAGATAGACAAGTCTTGGAAATTTTCAGGGTAAAATGTGGTATATAATATGGACTTTTAGTTTAATTCATTCTTTGTTTCCTTATGTACTAGAAAGTCTATTCAATAGCTTATAGAAAAATAGTGATAGTGGGTATTTTTGAAAGATTTTGTTATGTTCAGAAATTTATACAAAATTAATGATAACATGCTTTTTAAGAAGATATTGGTTTGGTTTTGAATTTAACAATACAATTTAGTAACAAGTCTATTCATTAATTTATAGAAAAGTAATGATGATGGGTAGTTTTAGAATATTTTGGTTTGGTTTTGGTTTTAGGGTTACATTTTAATTGTGCAAATTCTAGAAACTTTTTTTTTTTGTAAGTAAGAGATTTTATATATAAAGAGCCTTCAAAATCCAGACCAGAGTTGCAGAAGCTTGAAAACTACCGTGTTGTAGTTACCGAACTGCCCCAAGAAGGGGGAAACCAGTTCAGCCAGCTGGATAATTCTAGCAAATTTATAGTCTAACAGTCTTAGATAAACAAATCTAATTTGACTAGTCTATAGGTAAGAAAATAAACTAGTGAAAATATCAGATCCCCTGAGGGGTCAGACACTTGGCAAATAACCTGGCCAGGTGGCTTGGTATGCCTTGTCCCAGGGTTCCTCTTCGACAGGCGTCCCTTTCCCTTCCATTTTCATGTCATCATCCAAGTTGCCCCCTTCTAGGTTGGCAGCTGACAGAGTGTCTCTGGATGGATTATGCACGTGGATGCCCATGGCTGCCGCAACCTCCATGTCCTCGTGCATGGCCTGCCCCAAGTCGCCACCTTCTGACTGTTGTACCTATTCATTCCTGTCGGCAGGCTCTGCTTGGGGCAGCTCTGTTGCTCCCATGGTTTTTGGAGTGGAGTGGAAAGCCCCCTGGAAGGTGGAAAGGATCTGAAGGAGAGTCGGGGTCTTCCCATCCAGTAGCTGTAGTTGGAAATGAAGGTCCTCTAATCCTTGTTGAAGCTCAAAAACCAGTCCATAGAGGATGGCCAGGTTGTACTACAGCTGCGAGTTTGGGATGGAATAAGTGAAAGAGTGTGGTCGGTGCTAAGCATCTTGAAGAAAGGGTGGCGCCTCCAAGGGTGGGCGGGAGGGGCAGACTGCTAGTGCAAAAGAAGGCCCACTGGCTAGGGAGTTCGAAGGAACTACGGAAAGTCATGAGAGAGAACCCAGTGAGTTGTCGGTGATGACCAGGCCTTCAAACCAGTAGGCAGGTGGGGTGGGGGTGGCGAGAGGTTTCAACTCGGGCTGTGAGGAGTCCGTAGAAGGCGAGCCAGGGGGAGAAACAGATACTCGAGGCCAAGGAGGATGCCATGGAGAGACTCTCCTTAGCCTCCCTCTTTGTCGTGACATTCTGAGATCGCAAGGAAGGCAAAGATGAGAGGAGAGTCCCAGATGGACATGGAGAGCCTGGAGAAGTCCGATGGAGGTGATCACCATGGAGGAAGGAAACCAAAGTAATCCAGGTCTAGGCAGTTGAGGGATAAGAAGGTCGGGACGCATGCGGGGGTTAATGGTGCCTACAAACAGAGAAGCCATGGAGGAGACAACAATGGGAGTCGGGGGCACCAGCGTTAATGGTGCAACAGACGTCGTAAAGGTGATTAAATGCATGGATTAGGCGGTGGGGCTTGGCATGAGCCCGACACATGGCCCCCTACTGCGCTGGCCTGTACTCTCCTCCTCATCCTGCCATGTGGCCCACACCAACACCCCATCCGAGGGTTTTTCCACTGTCGCAACATTATGGATGCATTGTTGGAGAATAGGTTGTGCAGGGTTGAGGGATGTTTTGCACAGGAGATCCGATCCATCCCAATTAGTCCGCATATTAGCCAGTTTGTCCGCTACTTGGTTCGCCTTTCGCTTGATGTGTGCAGGTATAAAGGCCTGATTGGATTGTAAAAGATCCGCTATAGTCTTTAGCCCATGTGAGAGTCTCCAACTCGGTGAGATTCTTTCCGGGTCCGCTCCATTTATGATTCTATTGAAGAGATTGATAATGATTTGGGAATCGCCTTCTACAATCAGCTTAGTGAAGCTGTTCTTAATGGCTAATTGCAGTCCTTTGGTGAGCCCCCAAAGTTCTGCTACATTGTTTGTAGTGTGACCAAGGGAGCCTACGTTAATGAGAAGGATGTGTCCAAGGTGGTTGCAGAATACGACTCCATATCCCATTGCTCTTGGGTTGCCTTTGGAGGCCCCATCAAAATTGAGTTTGATGAAGCCACCCAGAGGGGGGTGGGGTCCAAGAGGAGGGACTGCTTTGAGGGGAAGGAGAAGAGGCGGGAGGGGGTGGGTCAAGAATTGGAGGGGACTTCCAATACTGGAGGATCAAAAGTTCTGGGGGAGTGCTGATCAAATCCTTTTTAGTCCAATGCTGAAGGCTGATAGTTTCCAAAATGTTGAGGCGACATTGGTTCCAGTAGTGGTGCCATGGGAGGTGGTCATTCTAGAAGAGACTTCTATTTCTTTCCTTCCACACTTTCTAGAGAATGAAGCCTGGGAGAAGTTGCCAAATGTGGTTTAGAAGGGGAGATTGAAACACTTGGTCTCTCCATTCCATGATTGTGTCAATGCTGTTGTCTCTTTTGTGATATGAGGTGCGCATAATTAACGCACTGTGATCCTAGACTTGGGTAGTGTAGGGGCAAGTGTTGAGGAGATGATTCATGGTCTCAGCTTCTTCTCCACAGAGCATCCAGATAGACGGACCAACAAAACCTCTTTTTGAGAGGTTATCCCAGGTGAGAATGCTTGAATAGGTGACAAGCCAGAGGAAGAGAGTAATTTTTGGCCAGTGTTTAAGGCCCCATATTTTTCTCCAAACCTTCCCTCTGGGTAAAGGGTCTGAGTTTGTTTTGATGACATAGGCATCTCATATGCTGAATGTGCCCTATGGTGAGTATCCTCATCGTAGGATATCCTATCCTATAAGTTTGGGGATTTTTCTTTTGGCCATTTCTTCCTGCCAGGGTCTTAGGTCCACGTGCGCCTTTAGGTTCAAGTACTCCCTATTTAAGTGCCAACATTGCCATGTGTCCTATGTTGGATTGTCTTGCAGTAATCTGTGACTTTTTTCAAGCCTACGTGTGTAGCTTGGATGTTGATATTCTCAGCCCAGTCCTCGTGCTATAGAGTTGGCCATTGCTGCTAGGACTCATTCCAGAATAGGGTTGTTTTCCCATTCAGATTTCCCAGAAAGCATGATTTGTTACCAGATGCCTATTTTGCTTAGCTGCTACCTAGATTAAGGAACCAGGGTTATCCCCATTCCATCTTATTAGGTTCTTCTCTTCCATATCGGGTGCATATTTCCTTCTCCAGAGCCTAGCCCAGAGATCCTTGGGATTTTTTAACCAATGCCACCAGATCTTGGCGCTAAGGACTTTATTCATGATAGAGGGGTCCCTTAGCCCAAGGCCTCCCTGAGCTTTAGGTTGGTAGAGTTTGTCCCAACTGATCAACACTATTTTCTTCCCTGTGTTGAGGCCTTGCCAGAGGAAGTTCCTCTATAAGCTTTTTATGGTTGTGAGGACAAACTTTGGGGCATCCAACACCGATAAGGTATAGATGGGGAGGGCTTGAAGTACTGCCTGAAGAAGAATGAGGCGACTAGGGAGGTTTAGGGCTCTGTGGGTCCAGGAAGACAACCTCTTGGCAAAGGAGGAAAGGAGATGTTCCCAAGAGGTGTTTCTGAGGGCGTTATCAATCAAGGGGATGCCAAGGTATTTGGACGGAAGGGAGCTTCAGTTGAAGCCCAAGATATCATAGATATGGCATTGAATCAGAGCAGGCGTATTGAAGAAGAATATCTGAGATTTGTCTTTATTACAATTCAGTCCTAAGGCTTCAGAGAAGGTTTGAAGGATCTAGAGGAGGGAGTGAGATTCTCGTGCTGTAGGGGTACCCATCATCAGAGTGTCATCCACAAATTGGCTATGCAATATCGAGGGGGAGATACCATGTAGAGGTAGACTTGTCAACAGGTTTCTTTCTATGGCTGCATGAATGGAGCGACTGAGACCCTCGGCCATGATGATGAAGAGGAAAGGGGAAAGAGGGTCTCCTTGTCTGATTCCTCTGGATGGAGAGAAAGGACGGGAGGGAACTCCATTGATAAGGATGTAAGAAAAAGCCGTGGAGGTTAGATTTAGAATCCAGTCCACCCAGAGCTTGTTGAAGCCAAAGGCAAGGAGAATTTCACGCATATATTCCCAGCTTAACTTATCAAAGGCTTTAGAGAGGTCTAGTTTAAGTAGAATACCTGGAATTCTGGTCTTTTGCAAAGAGTGAATCTCTTCATGGTCTAGGATGATGTTGTCCAAGATTTGTCTGCCTTCCACATAGCCCGATTTCTCTGGAGAAATGATCATTGGTAAGATGGGCTTGAGTCTTCGGTAAATCACTTTGGTTAGGAGTTTGTAGATGACATTGCAGAGTGTGATAAGACTGAACTACATAGGGTGGAAGGCCTGCCCCTCTTTGGGGATGAGGGTGAGGAAAGTCGCATTGAGAGCTTGGAGGACTTTTCCTGAAGATCGAGAGTCTTCAATGACTTCCCACACCTCTACCCTGATAATCAGCCAACACTGGTGAAAAAAATCGCTGGTGAAGCCATCTGGACCTGGATCCTTTCCTTTGGGGGTGTCCTAAAGCACCTGATCCACCTCCTCAATAGAAATGGGCCAGAGTAGGGATGAGTTTTTCTCCAGAGTAATTAAGGAGGGCACATGCTGCTTGACCTTGGCTATGGCCTCAGATTTATCTGGAAGGGGTTCCGTGAGGAGATCTTTGTAATAATCTATCAGTGTCTTCCCCAAATCTTCATGGGAGTGGATAGACTAGCCGTTGGTGGAGGTTAACTACGTAATTGTATTGGTATGCCGGTGGTGAATGGTGGTTCTGTGAAATAATTTGGTGTTTCAGTCCCCCTCCTTGAGCCACTGGATGTGAGATTTCTGTTTCCACAGAATCTCTTCTTAGCCTTTTCTGGCCACTAGCTATTGATTTAATCTTGCTTCCTGGGTTTTAAGCTCTTTTGTTAGCCCTTGAAGCCAGATCTGATTTTGAATCATGCTCATTTGTTCTGAGAGCTTCTTTTGGGAGTCGAAGATGTTGCCGAAGGTTTGCTTGTTCCAAAGTTTGAGTCTTTGCTTGAGGTTTTTTAGCCTTTGCTGAAATCTGTACATCTTGGAGCCATGGGGGACCTCTGCCTCCCTCCACCAGTCTTGGATCTTTGCTTGGAAATCTAGGTGGCTGAGCCAAAACTGTTCAAACGATAAGGGTTTTTTCCCTGGAGTGGTTGGCACCTCCAGCGATAGCTGTATGGGCCAGTGATCTGAGCCATGGAAATCCAGAATGCTTTCCTTCAGAGCTGTCCCTTCCAGCATGAGGGATTTAGAGATGAGAAAATGATCTAGCCTACAGGTGATTTGATTTATTTCGGTTCTTCTATTTTTCCAAGTGTGAACGCCATTGATGGTTTCTAGGTCGATGAGGTTGATGTTATCAATGAGGCTATTGAAGTCACTAGAATCCTAGTTTAGGCGTCTTGATCCCCCTTTTTTTCATCCAGGTTACAAATGATATTGCAGTCTCCATCGATAATCCATCTCTTGTTCTCAGTTAAGGTGGAAAGGTACTCTAGGTTCCTGAGAAAGGCTTTCTTATCCCTGGGGCTAGCTAGCTTGTAGACATTGGTAAGGTGTTCAGGTTTGTTGGATCCAATGAGCCTATAGTCTGCAGTGATGGACCATTTGGTAGTGATAAAGTTTTCCATGATCATTGTGTTGGTGTTCCAGAGGATATCTAATCCTCCAGCTGTACCTGTGACTATGGTAGAAACTGCTTCCCCTTGCTTCCATTAGTGGGGGAGTAGCCTGTCGATGTCTTCATTGGTGCATTTTGTTTCCTGAAGTAACATTATATCTGGTGTTTCTGCAAAGATCAGATCTCGTAGCATTTTTTGCTTGTTAAGTCCGTTGAGGCCTCTTATATTCCAGGATATAATATTCATGAGGATGACGGGGTGTAGAGATGGGGAAACTTGTCCGAGATAAGGTGGATTTGACCGGAGTTCACCATAAAGTGACCTATTTCTTGTATGAGCTTGTTTGTCGACTTCCTTCCTCTCTTCTTTTCGTCTTTCTGAGTTTTTCTCTGGCTCTTTGACTGCTTACCTTGTATTCCTAGACCCTTGCTGCATTGGGCTATGGATCCAACTCAAGATTTAAGAAAAATTGTGCACTTTTTGTAGTTGATCCCAAGGTATGGTGTACAGTTTTTGGTGTCTATAGGTGTGTTCGAGGTGCTCCAAGTCCATCCCAGCTAGTTCTTTCTCTTCTAGATCCATTTCGACGTCCCCATCCTCTAACTCCAAATGGTCTTGCTAGCTGATAGCGGGGTCTAGAGATGATTTGTCTGGATCCTTCTCCTATATTGGTCATTTGCTCCCTGGGCTCATGTGTTGGGGTGTGTTTTCCGCATGGGAATCTTTGATGTTTTTGGGGACTGATGGATTCTTTGGTTGATCCTATAGTATTGCATATTTATTACTAGTGGATGGATCTTTACTTACTTGGGTTGGCTTCTTTCATCCTCCTTGTATTCTCTTTCTTGCTGGTTGAGTGAATCCTTCCTTGTCTTTTTCGACCTCTAGGTTCCCCTCTTTGTGTGCAACATTGAGGGGGAATTCTCTAAAGATATGTCTATGCTCATGACATTTCCTACATCTGAACGTGATGTGTTCATAGTCGATGGTTTGGATCCAGTCCTCGTCATGGTATTCTAGGATTATGGATCCCCGGAGAGGCTTGGCTATATTCAGGTATATGCAGATGCACGCGTAGGAAGTGTACCACCTTTGCTTTGTGGCCTCTCAAGACTTAACATAGATTCCGATGGTGTTACCTATGCCTGCCAGAACCTCTTCCAACCAGAATTCCTGGGGTAGGGAGTATAGTCTGATCCATATTGGTGCATGTGCAAAATCTTCCTTTTCAGGGCTGAACTTCTTAGTCCAGAATATTAAGAAGAGTCCTGCGGAGTTGTAGAAATAAGGCCCTCCATAAAAAATGCAGTTGTAGTCCTCGAGGTTATGCAGAATGATTGTAAAGAAGCCCTTGGATCCTAGTTGCAGTTCATAGTATCCTTTTGGCTTCCACCAATGTTGTATCCATTTGATCAGGTCCCTTTCTGAAGGTCAGAGCCCTAGGAATTTTCCTACTAGGGCGTAGTCTCTCATATATTGCTTTTGTTCCTCTATGCGTGGTGAGCTGATGATGTATTTCAGGGCCTGTGGTGCTTGTGGGATGCATTTTCCTGGTAGCCATGGTATTGATGTTGTAGTATGTGTAACAACGTTTTCTGGGTCAATGTCCATCTCCCAATCCTTGAAGGATCCTTCCATCAGGAGCTTTGAGTGTTGATCTGGAGGAGGATCGAAGGTGGGTCACTTTGATCCTTCTCCCAAGATTCCATTCGTTGTGGCCTAGCTGTAAGAGGTGTCGTTCGGCCCTCCCTCCTTCAGAGTCATGACCCCTAGCAGGGAAAAGATTATGACCGTGCGGCTTCAAACCATAAACCTAGGTTGCAGAGCGTTCTTTCATGCATGAGAATATTTTATGTCTTGGTAATTTTATTCACAAATTCTAGAAAGTTAATGATAATGAGAAATTTTAAAATATTTTGGTATTTTAAGATACATTAGATTCTTGCGCGTGATAATAAATGTAAATCCTAATTATATGAACTAAACTATATTGATATACAATTTGTGAATATTAACGACTCAAAGTTATCTTATTTGTATGAACACGATAGATAGTTAGTGCAACTTTTTAGTGTAAAACATTGTATATAATATGGACTTTTAGTTTCATCATTTCTATGCTTCCTTTATGTAGTAGAAAATCCATTCAATAATTTATACAAAATTACTCATTCTAGGTATTTTTGGAAGATTTTGGTCTATTCAGTAATTTATGTATTTCACAAATAGGTGCAATTAATTTATTTGCTTATTATTTCGCATAATACAACTATTGTATTTCAATGAATTTTAATTTGGTATTGGTGTAATGTTTAATCAAAGAACTTCACTCAATGTTCTCTTATTTGTATGAGCAATATAGACAAGTCTTGCAACTTTTCAATGTAAAAATGGTATATAATATAGAATTTTAGTTTCATCCTTTCTGTGCTTCCTTTATGCAATAGGATGTCTATTCAATAATTTATACAAAATTATCGATAGTGGTTATTTTGTGAAGATTTTGTGATATTCAATAATTTATACAAAATTAATGATAACGTGTTTTTTAAGAAAATTTTGGTTTGGTTTTGGCTTTAACAATACATTTTAGTAACAAGTATATTCAATAATTTATAGAAAATTAATAATAATGGGTAGTTTTAAATATTTTGGTTTTGTTTTCATTTTAACATACATTCTATTCTTTCAAGTGATAATAAATGTAAATATTAATTATATCAACTTAATTATGGATATATTCATATACAATTTGTGAATATAAACTACTCAAAGTTATCTTATTGGTATGAACAAGATCGAAAGGTCTTTCAACTTTTTAGTGTAAAAAATGGTATATAATATGAAATTTAATCTTCATTCTTTCTATCCATCCTTTATGCAGTAACACGCATGTTCAATAATTTATACAAAATAGTAATAGTGGGTATTTTTGGAAGATTTTGGTTTATTCATTGATTTATACAAAATTAATGATAATTGGTTTTTTTAAGAAGATATTCGTTTTGTTTTGGCTTTAACAATACATTCTAGTGTTGGTTGTGTGGGGAATATACCTATGCGCAACATAAAGATGTGGAGGATATATCTATGTGGAGTGCATAGGTAAGTAAAATATTAAAATTAAAATTATGACCATTAATCAACAATATTGTTTAAGTTAAACATATGCATATAATAATTTTGTTCACTTTATATACTTATCTTTATAATAAACATTGTTACTTAAAATAAATTCAACTAAGTATGGAGAGATAGTGGTGGGATATTACCAAATCAATGTGCCATAAAATGACTCAGTTATCATGCAAATTACATAGCTTGTGAGAATACATATTGTGGAACTATTGGAAGTGTGGAGTTGCAAAAATGTGGGAGTGTGAGAGAATGGGTGATATGAATTCTCTCCATAAAGGTTCAAAAAAGACTAACTCAAACATATGCATAAAAAAATTATGTTCATTTTATATACATATAAGTATTGTGTGTGGAGTGCATAAATATGGTCATAGCAAAAGGCTCCACACAATATGAAAAACTACTAAGTAAATATTAATATTAAAATTAAAATTATGATTATTAATCATAGTATTTTGAAAGTTAAATACATAAATATATATATATATATATATTATGTTCATTTTATATATTTATTTTTTAATATATATATATATATATAATCTTTGAGATATCCAAAAGGTTAAAAAACATTGGTGTTAATGTTTGTTTATTATTAACAAAAGAAAGAAATTGTTTTATGTAACTATGTTATATGTGTAAAATAAATATTAATATTTAAAACTTTTTTTTTATATTGATTTATTTTTTAAGTAAAAAAAAATTACATATTTATACATATGAATGTATTTTTTATTGATACAATATTAAAATCTTAACATATAATTTTATTATTGATCACATTTTTCCCTAAAACACTCTCATTCAACTTTTGCAATGGCTTTCAGGGAGAAATGACTTACTTTAAGTTATTTTATTCGTATGAACAAGATAGATAGGCCTTGAAGATTTTCAATGTAAAAAATGATATATAATATCAACTTAGTTTTATTATTTTTGTGCTTTTGTTATACAATAGAAAGTTTATTTAGTAATTTATACAAATTTAATGACAATCCGTATTTTTTTGAAGATTTTGTTTTATTTGATATTTTATACAAAATTAATGATAACAGGTTTTTTAAGAATATTTTGCTTTGGTTTTTACTTTAACAATACACTTTAGTGCTGGTTGTGTGGAGAATATATATGGGTTGTGTGGAGAATATATATGTACATAGTGCAGAGGTGTGAAACATATATTAAAAGGCTCTACACAACATGAAAAATGGCGAAGTAAAATATTAAAATTAGGATATTTTTTTGTAAGTAATTTTTCTATAAAATTCTTGTCATGAAAAAAGAAATTCCAAAATTCTAATTGTTCATTGGAGAAAGAGTCACCATGAATGGAAACCAACTCTGTTATAACTGAGTTTTCAAAACTGAACACTTAATACATCAAAATTTATACAGAGTCGAGAGGCTATTATGACAGAGAATGATTGATAATGCCAGACACAAAATGAAAAAGAACATTACTTATAATCCAAACTCAATATTAATAGCTAAGAGGACCTGATAGAGACTAGAAAGACGAGTAACCAAAAAGATGAACCTAACATCTCTCATATGAAACATGAGTTCTATGCAGGAGGAAGGAGGGCATGTGTTGTCACTCTAGGGAGACCTTGGGCACTTCCCATCAATTCTTAGACTATCATTTCCTATGACCTATGATATGGGCCGACTGACTGGAATGTGCGTGCCTCTCCCTCGCTTTGGGCATCCTCACTGTCTCGCCATAGTGAGTATAGAAGTTGTGGAAGCTTTGATAAGAAAAATCGTGACCCACAGTTTTCTCCTTCTGCGATAATGCACCAGGTAAAAATCAAGAAATGAGTGATGTTGTGTCTAAGTGATAAATTCCCTTAAGAAACCACTTCTTTCCTATGGCATGGTCATTAATGTCCCATTAAACTTTCAGTACCAGAATTTATGACTTCCAGCCTCCACCGCACAGACCTACAACACTCTCCTAGTTTGAGATCAAGTGAGGTACTTAGTTTCTTGCATGATTTGATGCCACCTCCTCCAAATCCTTCCACCCACGTCTCTGGCTTGAGGATCAAAGGTCCAAGTGACAGGTGTATTAAATTCTAGGTGGAGTGTCATGTGCACTATGAGATGGATGTCACCCCATCCAAAGATTACGATTATGAACATTATTAAAAGAATGTTTTTTTAGTTAAATATATGCATAAAAGGATTTTGTTCACTTTATATACTTATTTTTTATAATAAACATTGTTACTTAAAATAAATTCAACTAAGTATGGAGCATTAGTGGTGGAATCTTAGCAAATCAACGTGTCATAAATGAATCGATTATGTGAACATAACATTGTTTGCCAGAATTTGTGTTAGGGAACTATTGAAAGTGCGAAGTTGGAGAAGTGCAAGAGGATCAGTCATATGAATTATCTACACAAGGGTTCAAAATAGACTAACTCAAACATATGCAAAAAAGTATTTTGTTCACCGTATATGCTAATTTTTTATAATAAACATTGATACTTAAAATAAACTCAACAAAGTAGGAGAGCTAGTTGTGGAATATTAGAAAATCAATGTGCCATAATTGACTCGGTTATCATGCAAATTAAATTACATTTCTAGTGAAATAATGATAACAGGTTTTTTAAGAAGATTTTGGTTTGGTTTTGGCTTTAACAATACATTTTAGCATTGATTGTGTGGGGGATATACATGTGCAGAGTGATGAGTGAGTAGATATGGTCATAGAAAAAGGCTCCACAGAATGTGGAAAAATGACTAAGTAAAAAATATTAAAATTAAAATTATAACCATTAATTCAACAATATTTTTTTATATAAACATATGCATAAAACCATTGTATTCACTTTATCTATTTATTTTTTAATATATGTATATACGTAAACTCATTGAGATATCTAAAAGTTAAAAACTTCGGTATTATTGTTTCCTGTTTATCAACAAAAGAAATATTTTTTTTATATAACTATTTTATGTATGAAATATATTTAAAACATTTTTTTACATTAATTTATCTTTTAAGTAATAAAAATTTACATATTTATACATATGAATATAATTTTAATTAATACATTCTTAAAACCATAACATATAATTTTATTATTGATTGTATGCCTGTTTGCGTGAGAACATGACCATCTGGTTGTCCTCAGAGCATTCTCAATATTTGGATTCCCCGTCGGTAAGTTTCTCCTATGTCGGAGTTCTCTGTTTTTCATTGTTGACTGTGGTGAGTAGGATAATGTTAAAGAGCACGAGAATGGGTTGAAGTCGGACGCTGAAGTCGGACGCTGGGGCATGCATGCACACAGACGAGCAGATTAAATGATTTACAAGAGATTCAACTCATTTATGAGTTGATAATATCATTGAAAAAAATGTCTTGTGTATCTTTTTATTTCATTCCTTAATTAAATACAGTGTTCATATACATCTACGATGGGCATATATGTTCTAAGTTGTATTACCAATGGTTGATAACTATCACGGAAATCCCTATCCTCATTCCGGTGGCTTAACGAAGACAAAAGTCTTAAAAATCATGAATGGCATGCTAATAACGGGAGGATGGGATACAAGCAGAGGAATAAAGAAAACTACACAACAATAGAGCAATTTTATTAATATCTAAATCTGACATACAAATCACTTTTCTAATTCTGAATTAATAGAGCAATTTTATTAATATCTAAATCTGAAATACAAATCCACAACATTTGACTTTTCTAATTCTGATATTGAACAATTTTATTAATACCTCAATCTGAGATACAAATCCACGACATCTGACTTTTCTAATTCTGAATTATTCCTACTAAAGTAAGAGCTTTCCTAACTCAACTCTCCAGCTAATAATTTCTTAAATAGTAAAAACTGTGTTCAAGTTAATCTTTTCTTATTAATTTACAAATATATAAAATTATTAGTTTATATTCATTTAAATTATTTTCTTATTAATTTACAAATATATAAAATTATTATTTTATATTCATTTAAATTTCAAATTTATTAGATATTTAAAAAACTTTAAAAAATAATTAACGTTGAATGCACAGTTATGACCAAATACTTAAAGTATAAAAATAAATAAAATAAAAGAAAAGAGGCTTCAACTCTAGTCAAAACTATTATTGGTTCAGGTAGAAATGGCATAAGGATGTCCAGTCTTAACTAAATCATTATGGTTTAGGGAATAAAGAAAGATATCATATTATAAAATAAAGATAATATTAAAAATATTATTACATCTAAACATATGGAGACATCGTAGTGTGATAAAGTGTTAATGAGAAAACAAATTAATATATAACTAACACATTATAAATTTGACTTAACTTGTGTGGTTGGAAGAAATGATTGTTATCCCCCCATCCTAAGTTCAATAGTCCCAAATTGTTTTAATGACATGATTTTGATACTTATTGTACCCGTTGTTATATATATATATATATTCCCTCCAAGCTTCTGAAATCTGCCTCAGAAATTCAAGTGCTTTCCTCCTGGGATCTATCTTTCTCTTAATTAAATATTATTTGTACTTTGAACACCTTGTTTAAGTTATCTAATCATCCAACATCTCTTCAATCTCTTCTTGTTTTAGCTTGGGTAATTGATTCGGCCATGTTGTTGGTCTTTTATCTTCATCTGCAACTTCTAATGCATCCCCTTTATGATTTCCAAGCTTCCTTAAAACTTTGCAAAGGCCATTTCTATTAATGTTTCAGCTTACTGTATGCCTTTTAGGAAATCTCTCCAACTTTCCATGTTTTCCTTTGTTTGCCCAGTCCACCTTAGATTCTTCCTCTAGGCTATCTTGTTTCTCCTTGGTGCATTACTTTTAAGTCTTGACAACCAAATTATGGGAGCATTGCATCCCAATGACTACCTCTGCAAACTTCTCATCATCTGCCACCATCTTCACTCCTCCATCCTCATCATACTCTCATGAAATCTACTGCAAATTGTCTTCAATTATGGTTACAACCACCAATTTAACTCTTAAGGGATTATTGATACCCCAATCTTTATCCTCTGCGCGTCCTCTTCAAAGCCTAGTCCCATATGACCATCTTCACTCTGGGTGGATTTCTACAATGATCTCAGGTACAACAATATGGATTAAGAGACCTTTATCTCATTGGTGAAAAGATCCATCACATTCTATTTCATAGTCATCTTTATCCTCATGTTATCTTCTTCATAGTCATCTTTATCTTCCTGTTTAAAACCATGGAAATTAAATTGTTGGGAAAATTTAATGGTGGTTTATTTGTAGTATTATTAAAAAAAAATCTACGAGGTTTCCAGTTCCATCAATTTCTTCCATTAAAATATCTTGAACTTCTTTAACCATTCACAATCTTTACTTTTATAATATCTTACAATCTTCATCTCCATTGTCATCTTTTGTGCAACATCTTCATTCGTCTCCGCTACAATTTGAGTCTCTTTGCCTTCTACTACAACATTGTTAGCTTCGTCTTCTTCAAGGGAATCCTCTTCCCCTTATTATTCTATACACAATTTACTCCAAACATATTTATCTTGTTGCTTAGGCATCATACCTATTAGAATTTCTTCAATACATGCTTACGTACTGCAGTTTTCTGGCAGACACTCTTTCATGCTTCTCTCCCTACCAATTCGGTCCTCTCTTAGACACAATCCTCTTACTTTTCATCTTTCTCAAAGAATTCAACATTATATTCTTTCCTTCATGAATACAAAACTCTTGTACACACAATCCTCTTACTTTTCATCTTTCTCAAAGAATTCAGCATTATATTCTTTCCTTCATGAATACAATATTACTGTAGGCACTTTTGCACATGGTGCTTTGTCTTTGGTTTTATTTTCAATGTTTTTATCAAGTTGTCCATAGTGTGTGCTTTAGTTTTTCTCGTAGTCTAGCTTATGACCGCTTAAACTAACATTAAAAACTTTCAACCTTTATTTTTTCCTTTACATAGTTGCTATTCAAATTTTCTTCCCCTTGTTTCTGTTAATTAATCTCTCTATTCCAGCGTTCAACTTCTCTAATTTTTTGCATTCAAAAAGAAGAATTATTATTGCCTAAGATTTTGACCTGGTTACTTACAACTAAAAAAAATGTAGGCATGAGTTTGATAAAAGAAAAGGAAAATTTATCCACAAATTGGAGGTATATAGGTCACGGCCCCAAAGATGAATCCCAAAAAATTTGATGTCTAGCTTTTGACCTTGTTGCTTCAACTAGAAAGAGAAACCAATAAAAAATGTAGACATGAGTTTGATAAAAGAAAAGGAAAATATCCACAAATTAGAGGACTATGTCTCACGACCCCAAATATCAATCCCCCAAAAATTGTCGTCTCCTCCTTGATATGTGCAACATTAACGACCAATACTCCAATGATTTGGTCACCCTAAACTTTTGCACCCACACAATATATTCTTCAATAGAGTCCAACCCAATATACCCAATGGATGTTAGAAGTTATATAAGCAAGTTTAATAAAGGAGGCACTATCCAACCACTTTCTCCTAAAAATTCCAAGTAATACTAGGACCTTCACACTAACTAGTGAGTGTCTCTTTGGATGGTTTGTAGGAGTTTATTTATGAGCTTGACTATAGGAATGGGAGAGGTCAATTGAAGTAAGATTGTTATGGGTTACTAGTTAAATTCTAGTTTTTACATGGTGTTGATAGGATTGAATGATCCTATGTAATTAGTAGGATTCTCTTCAATAAAAGATCTTAATTAGACTTTATACTATTTGGAATAGAAAATCCATCTGGTTTATGGCCCAATAACCTTTAAATGTTTTGATTGGTTTTACCAGCTGTGGCCCGATCCTCTATTTAGGTATTTTTAAATGCAATGATTCTGATACACATAGTGTAGAATGATGCCCAGGGTAAACTAACAAAAATATGAAGTAAACATAAGACCAAATATGAAGTAAACATTAGACCTTTAGTAAAAATTTACTTAAAAAAAAAAAAAGTAGAAATTTAAATAACCTATTGCATTACAAAAAAGTTTGAAAATGAATAATTGACTATAGTACTATGCTTAAGACTATAGACAAACATTTTGTGAGATAAACAAAATAAAACAAGTTGCTCATACATGTGAAAATTCTATAATGTAAATGCAAATGCTTATACCATTCTAAAACTTAGTAAATTAGCAGAAATAGTTCCACAAATCACACATTTCAGAACTGAAATCTATCTCCAATGGCTTAGCTAGTAGTGCCTTCTTATTCATTAACATTTCATAGAAAAGTATGGAAATATGCACAAGCAAAAGGCCCTTTATCTATTGGGTTTATTCTATTTATACAAGAGAGGGAGAGGCAAGTTAATTGTTTTTATTTTCTCCATTTGGTTATCCGGTTCCCTTCTTGGTTGTTCGATTTCTTCGTTCAACTATCTTTTTTTCCACCTATGGGTTCATTTATGTTTATTAGCTAGAACGTTTTTTTTAACCATTTGGGTCCCTTTCTTAGTTGTTTGATTCTCTTTCCAATTGTTGGAAGTTACCCACACATTAATGTACAAAACATGGAACATGCAAGTTCATCATAAATAATCCAATCAAACTAATCCCCCTTTTCAAGTTAAACTAGGCTATATCAAATTTTCCACTCATTATGCTAAGTTTGAGAGAAATATTTAAATCGCTCATTATCTAGGAGTTGGAAGTCCCAATTTGAGGATCAGGACTGATCTAGGGGATCAAAATTTGCCCAAAAAACAAATTTCTCGGAATTGCTTCCAAATGGACATGTGCTTAGGCCTCATCGTTACAAACCCAACACAACTTGAACGAGCTCAAATGGACATCGTATGAGAAAGATATCACGTTCTGTCCATTTTGCCAAATAGACAAAATTTTGTTGACTGTGCAGTTCGTAGAGTGTTGACGTGGCAGCTGACTGTACAGGTTATACGATCGTACATTGATGTGGAAGATGCATTGGCATGTTGACTGGGTAGATGTTTGAAGACAGGTGGATGAATCATATTGCAACATGTGTAATTGCTAGTGGGCAAATATTATGGTGCCACATGGCCCAATCATGGGATGCCATGTGGCACCCTCCAAGTGGTTAGCATTTGGAAAAAATGTATGAATCCATAAGAGTCAAACCCGTGACCTCCGGGCATGGGGGAGTGCTTTGGTAGGGTTGGGCTACTAGCCCGCCCACAATGTTTCTTACACCATATGGTTTTTTTTATTTAATTGAATTGCAATGAAGATTTTGTCTGCGGAGTTAAGGGTTGGGGCCTAGCCCTAGCCCCCGACACATTCACATGTAAACTTACCATAAACCATATGAATTGGAATATATATCATTTGGCGTGAGAAATCCAACCTTTAGCTCCCGGTTCTTAACACTCTGCCATATGGACCACTCCATAAGCTTTATCCCTCGACGCTTAACCACATGATTTTCCATACGACCATTAATAACCGTTGGGCGCGGAGTTAACACGGCTTTACATATGAACAATCAAGTTGCCACGTGTCTGCCACTTGTCAACACCATAATCAATATTGCAAATGGGCCTGGATTAGGCGTTGGGACGTGGCCACATGCCCTCCATGCGACCAACACCTCCGCCCAAGGGGGCGCTAATCTCGTTAACTGTTCGACAATTTGCTTCATTTTGCAGGATGCACATATGTGCTAGGTTTTAGGCCCAGTAATGCTGCGGGAGCCAGGTTGGTCATTCACATGTGTGTTTTGGCGAGCAGGTACAACAAGCTTGAAGGGGAAAAATTCCAGGAGGTGTAACTTCTTCATTTTTTGGCCAAACCAGGTGCCGAAAAAGCCCAGCTAAGGGTTTTTGGACGTTATGAAGCCATTGGAACCATCTATTTTGTATCCTGAGTAATGTAAGAGAACTTCTTAAGCATAATGAAAATGATCCAAGGGAAGATGGACTAGGAGATGTAGCCCAAGAAAGGGGTGAACTCCTTTATCATTTGTTGTGTTATGTGTTCATTATTGATGGTTGTTATCTGTCTGTTATGATGGTCATGATTAATTAAAACTCATTTAATTTATGTGTTAGTAATTTGATCCAATTACCCAAACACATGCCACTTTACACTTGCAATTTAAAGAGATAATTCTTCTTCATTTTAAATATCTATTGGAAACATATTCATTCCATTTTCAGATCAGTTGGTATCAGAGCTTTGGTTTTTGAAGGGTTGATTTTTTGCAAGTTGTTGTTATTTTCTGATGCTTACAAGGTTGAAGCTCACAAGAGGAGAAGGACAACTTGTGGAACCAAGTTCTCATCTCTCAAGAAGGAGAGTTGCACATTCACCTCACGATTCAAGGAGACATTCACCAAGCATGGCTCATATGGGGAGTCAAGAGCACCTTTCTTCAAAAGAGGAAACTTTCAGAAAAGATTTCTTTGATATGGTTGAAATGGTGAAAGTGTTAGTTGATGAAAGGAATGCAAGATTGCAGGGTGAAAGTTCTAATCATCCAAAAGATTATGGATACCATGAGGAAAACACTCCAAAATGGAATGGATGGAATGGTGGAACTCCACCTCCCTCACCTCCATCTTCTTCTTCCTCTATTATTTCAAAACCAACTCTTATTCCTCCAAAGGAGAATGGTAAAACTATAGCACATACTCCTTTAGAGTTAGGTATATGTGTTGGTATATATACTCATATTATATTCACAGAGGTAGCGATGGAATCCCTTAAAGGGAATGGATTCTGTGTGTTTGAAGAAAAAATCACATACATAAGGATTTTTGGTTTCTAGGGGAATTCACATACATAAGTACCCACATTTGAACTCACCTCAGTATGTGAATCTTCCTAAATTGGTTGTTTCTTTCTCTTGGGTGAAATTTTTCTTTAGATGGTTGTCACCTTTCCTTCGAGAGGAGATTATTTGTTGTCATCTCCCCCTCGCAAAATTTCTTGCACCCAACTAAATACTGTGGGGTAATTGATGGATAGCATGTGGGCCACAAAAATTCCTTCTAGGTCAAAGCCTCCAATTACCTCCACTTCTTTCTTAACCAGGATTCGAAGAATCCAACCATTTCAATGAGCTCTTGATGATAATCCCAAAAATTTGGTGTTTCATAGTGATAAATTTCCTCTTTCTTTTATTGTCGAAGAATAGGCACCGTGTCTTGCATTGTCTACATAGCTCATGCACCAAAACTTGGTCACACATGAATCAGGGAAGAAGCAGTAAAGCCTTATGTATGTGAATTATTCTTCAAACACATAGAATCCTTTCCCTTTAAGGGATTCCATGATTGCCTCTGTGACCTTGGCAGGCTCGGTTCCTATGAGCATACTTCTGCATTAGTATTTAAAGGATTAATATATATAAAAGATCAGTATATATACTTAGTATATATACCGATATATATACTGAATATCTATACTGGTATATATACTGACACATATACCTAGTATATATATTGACATATACTAGGTATATGTGTCGGTATATATATACTTAGTATATATACTAGTATATATACTCAATATATATACTTAGTATATATACTAGTATATATACTCAATATATATACTGGTATATATACTCAGTATATATACTAGGTATATATATATGTCAGTAATATATATCGTTATATATACTGGTAATATTGTAACGGCCTCCTCGTTACGACAACAACTCTGATAACAGGAGTAATTTTTTTTTTTTTAAGTGTGTGTGCATGTGTAGAAAGGAAACAGACCCACTTGACTCTACGTCGCCACCCGACGACTAACAAGATGCAACCACAGTGATCACAACTAGAAGACAGAAGGTGCACAACAAGCAACTACAAGCATTAAATGATCATAGACATAAGAAGGAATCCATAATAGTAGGTTTTACTATTTCTTCACAGGAAAGCAGGGCATTTAATATTAGTCCTCTGCTCCGGAGAGAGAGAAGGTCAGATAGGCTCTTGGCCGACTGCTCAAGAAGAAACTAGTAACCCGACGACAAACAATATACAAGCAAGACGAACACAACAAGACGACATACGACGTACAACAGACAACTGCATGCATTAACGACGATCACTCAGAAATAAGTCAGACTGACTACCCATCCATCCTACCCTGCAATGGTTAGGACCTCCAAGACACATAAGCTACGCTCAAGCCTAGGTTCCCATCGATTTTAACCATTTAAGGTCTCAGGGCTGGTGACTATTCTGAGGAACATGGAGGTGTCTACTTCCTGCCCGAAGCAATAAGACCATGCCTACTAAGCCAATGATAAAGACACAACCATCAGTCACAGTCGACAAGGGTAGCTAAAACCACAAACTACAGTAACCCTACCATACATGATGACCACTTTACATTTCATGTTACGAAAATCTTGCAACTAAATTACAATTACCCACATTTTATTTATTATCGAAAGCAATAAAACTACAATATCCCTTACCATACATGATAACCACGTTACCCTTCTTACTACTAAACCCTTGTGATGGATTACAATCACATAAAATTTTATATGTTTCAACCATAAAATTTCAACGACCTCACATGATAAAAATATTGCAAGTAAACAAGGAGGAGCTCCCATTCATAAGTTGTCAATCAATGCTAGCATAGCCATCTTCCTAATGCAAGAACCTTATACCCTTATTTTTTTTTTACGATATCAATCACAAGGAATTCCAAGCACATTCCCTTATTATAACCATAACATCTCCATCCATCTTACAATAACATTCAAATTAAATAGCCAGGATTTTTTTCTTTAATTTGCTTAAGAATAACAAAAGATACTTCGATAACCTTCCCATAACCCGGCCATGTCGTCACTTTTATATTACAATAATACTCCATTGAAATAATGAGGACCTTACCTTGGGTTGTTATTATTAACAAATGGAACTACAATGATAAGACTCAAACTAACCATATCGATTCTTTTATATTAAACATTAATGAAATTTAAAATACAAAGCCCTACGCCTTATTGGTCACATTTAACAAAGAAATTGATGACTCTTCCCTACTAACCATACTCGAACTGGATATTACAAAGACCTTGCAATAGAATGTCATTGACCTTACCTTTCAAATGTAATGATGATTAGCCTTACAAACTACTTCTATACCCAAACTGGCTTAACAAATTAGCATATAAACCTTTTACCATTATCAACTGAGCATTACTTTAAACTGTCATCATCATGAGCTAGAGTTGTATTTACTCTGGTTATAGTTATATAACTGAATTGTTTCCACAATAAGTCAATGAAACTCGATTAGTAGTGGAAATAATAAATTACCCTAATTATTTGATTAAGAAATCATCCCTCGATTTACTAAACCTATCACTTCCATTCTTCAATCAACAATTTGATTTAATCTTAAGTTACTATCCTTTGTCATATACTCCTGTTGTAAGAGAAAAATGAGGCACAAAAAAAGATAAGTTACTATTTTAACAGCATGAGGATTCACTCTGATTTAAGTGCTTAATTAAGGTTGGGAACAGGTGGTCTTAAATTAGGTGCTCGAATCCAGGCGTAGTCAGGCCATCTTCCCGCTCATCAAGGAAAATTCGGGCAACTCGGCACGCGCACAGTGCAAAGTATTCCAGCTAGCCAGGCGCACAGGTGTAGAGGTGGGTCTACTGTTTGCGATTTGGAACTGCACAAAAATTACTGCCATTAAATATGGAAATCAAACGCAGCCTATCTTAAGGAAAAACGCAGCCATAGGAAACCTTTAGCTCCCCCTTTTTAGATAAATAAAAGCAAGGCAACAGGTGAAGGGTTTTGCTGTTGAGTGTCGAGGGTAGCTAGGGAGACTGTGGCCTAGTGATTAGAGTGTAGTTTTGAACACCGGAAGTTAAAGCAGGGATCTGTGGTCACCCACGTGAGCGCTATAATGGATCGAATCAAATGTTGTAAGGACATGCGATACATAATAAAAATGGTCTCGTTCAGAATGAACGGAGGCTGGACATGGTCTAGTAACAATACGTGGTCACAGCGTTATCTACAGGTCGCCATCCATAAGACCAATCCATGAGTGTTTGTGAACCCATGGCAAGGTGCCATCGGCCCTGCCTTATGGATGAAACTGCCCAAGTAAAATAAATTCACAAAGTTGGGCCATTTGAATTGAATTCGCTCAGGCCTGTGCCAGGTATTGCTGTCAATCTATCGACTAAACAAAACGCTGGAAGGGATAAGATCCCACGGATGATAATCGCCATGGAGTAAAAAACAAGATAAAGTTGCATAAATGCTCAGTGCAGCGATAATCTCAGTGAATCCGCCCGAAGCTCTATGAAGAAAAGACACAACAAGGGTGCAACGATTGTACAATGAGATGAATTTACATCTGCACGATAAATTTTACATTGACATTTATTCAAACTGAAAACCTACCGAAAGCCAACATTTTAATTTAATCTGAAATTAACCTTAGCACCCCGCATACCCTGTGCACCTGGGCGACCTTGCTCTACCTTGACATTATGTGCACAGGAGAGAGTCAAAGCATCTCTTACGTCGGTTTAATCAATAGCAGGGCAACAGGTGGAGTGTTTACAGTGGATAATCGGTAAAGGCGAAGAGGTGCGAGTAATAAAATGGAACACGCCACATCTGAACCAACAAAACCCTAAAAAAAAAATGCTAGGGCTCCCTGATTTTGTTTAAAGGCTGAGCTACAAGTATAAATGAAGGGCTGGAACAGACTCTCGGTGTTCTAAATGATGATGCTAAATCATTCATTCTGAAAGTGATGAGTTCAGACCTGTAAATTCCAAGCATCACTGTATCTCTTCGGGTGGGTACATTTGGTCAAAATCAGGCATGTAAACTTCTAAACAGTAAACGCCTTACATTCAAGTTTGAACCAAATACCTTGCCTAAACTACAATAAGTGATTCCTAGCTCAGGGATTTCATTACATAAAATTATAGTTCACAAACTCTAATCAAAATGCATCTCAGACATGCAACTCCAGTCAAATTCAACATATATTTTCCATAATCGATTAAGATAATTAAGGTCCATCACAAAATCAAGCAGGGTAGAGTATCAGATTTACTATGCAAGAAACCAAATGCATTCACAAGTAAAACACCTACAGATTTAATCATACATCCTACACAGTCTATCAATCAACCGAAGGGCGTACCTTTACCTGTAAGCCTGCTCCAGGTGTCGTCCGCCGCTCCGTGCCGATCTCGCTCGCCGACTGTCGAGACCTCACCGATACCTCCCAGCCAATCACTAGGGGTACTCTGCTTCCCCCTTAGGCCCCCGAGCCGCAAAGGGGCCACACAAGATCCAGATGGTAAGTCTAGCTTCCGAGATCGCCTCGCAAGGCTGAGCTACCACTCCTATCCAAGCTGAGAAATCCCAACTCCTCACAAGCAATCAGTCAAGTCACAATTTGGCAGCGTAACGTTACGCTAATAGCCGATCCCCTTTCTTACTCATCTCCTTTTTCTTTTATAGAGTTTTGATACCCACCAACTTTCCTAAATCACAATTAATTTAAGTTTTAATAAAAATAATTTTAATTATTCTCCATCGCACAAGTGTCGTCCATCCCCTTCTTTTCTCCATTAATGATTTTCTTTAAATTTATTAATTGCCTCAATTCCCTCACCCACCTAGAAATGCTCGTAAAATTACTCTTAGGTGTTCCTAGATCCACTTCCATGTTTTAAATACTTTCCTAAGAAAAATATGTTACTAAATTAGCTCAGATTAGCAAGTTATTAATTTTAGATTCCTTACTATGTTGACCGTTCTTTTTACCATAAGTTCCCATCTTTCCCCCTTTTATTAAAGCCCAAAATGGCAGTTGCGTTATTAAATCTTTCCCATTTATTATTTATTTAATATTTTTTATGTTCTTTCACAAGGTAGGAAATAATTTCTTCTTTGCGAAATTTTAACACCATTAGTTTTAATTAAATTCTTATTCTCGTCATTTACCCCAAGAATTTCATGAAGACCAAACTATTACTTAAGTGGGTTTTTTTTGTTAAAAATGTTATTTTTATTCTAGGGTCTTTTTCTTAAGGTTAGACTAAATTTTTACCCTAGAAAAGTTTTAGACTTAGGACTTAGATTCTAAACTGGGTGACACTTGGTTAGGGAAGTTGTTTAAGGATTTCTTAAGGCGTTAAAGTCTCAAGACCATCTAGGTTCATTTCTTCATCATTATCAACACGACGTGCCCTTCAGGACGCACTACATGCTCCAAGGGTGCCACTCGCCCCATTCGTTTCTTTTGCGCGACGTGCCCTTCAGGATGCACCACGTGCTCCAAGGGTGCCACTCGCTTCTTGTGGTTCTTTTGTGCAACGTGCCCTTCAGGATGCACCTCATGCTCCAAGGGTGCCACTCGCCAACTTGACTGATTGGTAGACATCTATAACCCCCGGAGTCAACATTCCGCCAGGTGAACTTGTGGGAGACTAAGGGCTCTAAGGAATAAGGCCCCCACCTTATTGTGCACCCCTTAGAATCATCGTGAGCGACTGTCACAGTCTTCCCTCACAACATCGTGGATCCTCTCGAACTAGGTAATCGTTAACCTATAGTTCGAGCCACGACGGGAGTGCTAGTAGGCTGTGGCAGGGTTGTTGTGCACCCCTCTCCCTCAACCTCTCTGGAAATCATGTGTGGCCCCTTTACTCCATATGTGAGTCTGGTCGGAAAGATATCGTCAGCCTGCATCATCAAAAATCGTGTTAGAACATGTCAACATCATATCATCAAATCAAATGAAATATTACAGTAAATAAATCAACCCAATAGCACACTCCCTGACTCAATCCAGAGTCCAAGGGGGTTCCACCGATGCCTTTGCATCGTCAAGGTCCAAAAAACCTATACACTCAATAAAACTGAGTCAAAAGCACCTCTCAACGTCGAGCAGTAAAACATCATGTCATCTATCATAACGCATCATAATCAAGGATAAATGTTTTAACATCATAAAAGTCCAGATCACTTGCGAGCAGGTGTCCTAAAAAAATAAGTTTTCTCAGTGTGTCAGAGCGGGATGTTACATACACCCCCTCTTGGTCTAAACTTCGTCTCGAAGTTTCTCAGTATAAATGCTGAAATAAAAGTACCATAGTATCATAAGTCTATCTATCAAATAAAAATGGGAACTGCTGACACATATCATATGCGTCCTCCCAGGTCGCCTAGTGTGGACTATAACTGTCCCACTAGACCTTGACCTGATCTACCATTCGATGTTGTAATTGTCGAATGCAATGATCTAAGATGCGGACCGGCTCATCCGTGAGCACTCCCTCGTCCGATACCTGCAAGGAAGTCATGTCAATCACATGTGTAGGATCACTAATATAATGTCTCAAAATAGATACATGAAAAACATCGTGCATACGCCTCAAAGAATCAGGCAAGGCTAGTCGATACGCCATGGGCTCCTTTCTCTCCACAATCTCGAAAGGTCCCATGTACCTAGGAGAGAGTTTAGCTCCCTTTCCAAACTTGATTGAACTCTTATGCGGTTTAACCCACAAGAAGACTCGATCGCCTACCTCGTAACTACGGTCGACTCGGTGCGCATCGGCATAACTCTTCTGTCGATCCTGTGCTTCTTTTATCCTTTGTCTTATGGTTTTCATTTTCTCTTCCATTTCTTGGATCGCTTCCGGTCCCACCAGGACCCTATCCTCAAGTTGATCCCAACTCAAGGGCGTCCGACACGTTCACCCATAAAGAAACTCAAAAGGCGCCATCTTAATGGTGCTCTAGTAACTGTTGTTGTAAGCGAACTCTACTAGAGGCAAGAATTCCTCCAACACTTTTGTTGGTCCATCACATACATGCGCAACATGTCTTCCAAGGTTTGGTTCATTCATTCGGTCTGTTTGTCAGTCTCTAGGTGATATGCAGTACTAAAATTGAGTTGGGTTCCCAAGGCCTCTTGAAAACTCGTCCAAAATCATCCAGTAAACACCGATCCTCGATTGGATATAATATTCTTAGGCACGCCATGCAGCCTCACAATCTCACTGATGAAAACTCTCGCTATGTCAGGTGCCTGATACATCGTACACACAGGAATAAAGTGAGCACTCTTCGTCAGAGTGTCTACTACTACAAAAATCAAGTCGTGTCTCCTTGCTGTCTGTGGCAATCCAACAATAAAATCCATCGAAATAACTTCCCATTTCGATTCTGGAATGGCATGTGGTTGAAGTAATCCTGTCAGGTGTCTATGTTCAACCTTTACCTGCTGACACTCTAGACATCTGGCCACATAGTTGACTATGTCAGCCTTCATTCCCTTCCAGAAGAATAAGGGTTTAAGGTCTACCCTCATCTTCGTAACTCCTAGGTGAGCCATGTAAATTGCTCTATGAGCCTCGCTCAGGATCAACATCCTCAACTCGTCATTTGGCGGTACGTAAATCCGACCTCTAAACCTCAATAACCCATCGCTATCAAAATAAAATCCCTCATATCGTGGTACCATCATTGTGTTTTGTCCGATAAAATCCTCGACTTCTTTGTACCAGTCATCGTCACGCTGTACAGTGAGAATCTTCTCACGTAGATTCGTCTAAAGAGGCAACACCAAAAATATGTGTGGTCTCTGACTCAAAGCATCAGCCACTCGGTTCACCGTTCCCTTTATGTAAGTAATCTCGAAGTCATACTCGCTAAGCAATTCCGACCAATGTCGTTGTCACGCATTCAGGTTGCTTTGCGTGAAAATGTGTTGCAGCCCACAATGATCAGTCTTTAATTCAAATTTTCGTCCAACAAGGTAGTGTCTCCAAACCTTCAAGGAATAAACGATGGCTAATAACTCCAAATCATGCGTTGCGTAGTTCTCCTCATGCCTTCTCAGCTTCCTCGAAATGTAAGAAATCACTTGTCCGTCTTGCATCAAGACTCCGCCTAAACCTTCCTTGGATGCGTCAGTGCATACCAAGAAGTCCGCGTCCATGTCAGGGACCTTTAGTATCAGTGATGTGGTCAACAACTCTTTAAGCCTTCGAAATACTTCTGCGCATTTCTTGGTCCAAACAAACTTCTTGTTTTTCTTCTGCAATTCCGTGATTGGATATGCTATCTTCGAAAATCCCCCGACAAACCGCCGATAGTATCCTGCTAAACCCATAAAACTATGCACTTTTGTGACATTTGTCGGTGTAGGTCATTCCATAATAGCCTCAACCTTGGCTGGATCCACGGCGATACCTTCGCCGGAGATGACATGCCCTAAGTAGTGAATCCTCGATTGATAAAAAGAGCATTTGGACAACTTCCCGTACAATTTGTGCTCTCATAGACACTGTAGTACCAAGCGCAAGTGCTTGTCATGCTCCTCCGTCGTACGAGAGTAAATCAAAATATCATCTATGAATACTTGGATGAACTTGTCCAAGTACTCACGGAACACCCCATTCATAAAACTCATGAATACCCCTGGGGCGTTTGTCAGTCCAAACGGTAAAACAGTAAACTCGTAATGTCCAAATCTCATCTTAAAGGCGGTATTAGGGACGTCATCCTCCTTGATCCATAACTGGTGATACCCTAATCGCAAATCGATCTTGGAGAACATCGTTGCACCCTTCATTTGATCGAATAGATCGTCAATTCTAGGTAAGGGATATTGATTCTTGATCGTAGCCTTGTTCAGTTGACGGTAGTCAATGCAAAGCCTCCACGATCTGTCCTTCTTTCATATGAAAATAACTGATGCACCCCATGGTGACACACTAGGGCGTATCAGTCCCAGGTCCAACAACTCCTTCAATTGCATTTTCATCTCTTGCAACTCTGGGGTCGACATCCGATAAGGCGTTCTTGCTATCGGTTCGGTCCCCAGTTTCAGGTCTATGGTAAACTCCAGTTCCCTTTTCAGCGGCATCCCAGGCAACTCCTCTGGAAATACGTCCGCAAACTCCTTCACCACCGGAAGGTGTTCTAGACCTTCCGCTACTCCCTTTTCGTTTAGCGTGAGGATCGCATAAAACTTGCACCCCTTGCACATACTCTTCCGTAACTGTAAGGAAGAGATGAACCTCAGGGATACTCCCTGGTTTCATCCTACAATCACATGTCTTTGTCCTTCATCATCGACCAAGCTCAACCGTTTTGTCTTACAGTTGAGTATTGCCTCATGTGATTCCAACCAATCCATACCAATCATGACATCATAAGATCCTAAGATCATGACGTACAGGTTGACTCTCGTGACAAACTCTCCCAGGTTAAGGGCACAGCCCGTAACCTTCCCTCCAACCTTCTGTTTGGCTCCTGAAGCCATCTCTACGAAGCTAAACTCATCCTGTTCAATTGCCTTTACCTTAATCCTTTTTAGCGCTGCACTAGAAATGAAACTCTTAGTAGCACCTGGGTCTATCAAAACACTAAGGGTCTAGTCAGCGACAATACCTGTCGTCTCGAGCATAATTGACTGGTGCTCTGCCTGGCGGTTATTCACCGCTGCATGAATCCGATGGGCCTTGCCCATATCTCCCACGGTAGTGGGTCCGACTGATCTAGACACTCTGGTCCTCTCCACAGGACAGTCGCGCTGGTAGTGTGGCTCCCCACACGTCCAACACCCCTTCTTTGGCCCAGTAGTCTTGGTACCCGAAGTAGAAGATGATGGCCCACTGGCCTGAAACCCTGGTTTGTTCTACTGAACAGGCCTAAATTACTGCTGCTACAGGCGACGCTGTTGCTGGTGCTGTGGTCCCCGATAAGGTGTCCACTGCTGAGGCGGCCGTCGCCGTGGGGTAGTGAAAGTGGATCCCCTCTGGAAGCCACAATATCCTGACGTATGCTTCGCTGGTGTCTGATGCTGCGGTGTACCAGATGAACCCTGCCCTGTAGGTCTCGCTGGAGTCCTGGTCTGACCCCCACTGATAAGCTCCTCCTCTACTATGAGGGCCTTCTGAATGGCGTCGTGCAAGGTTTGAGGCATCAAAATCCTAACCTTTGCATGCAGGTTTCCGTTTAGGCCAAACACGAACCTGTTGACCTTAAGTTTTTCGGTGTTAAGGTGTGGAGCATACCGGAGTAGCTCCATAAAACATGCATCATACTTGGGCACCATACAACCTCCTTTTCGTAATGCATTGAACTCATTGAGCTGACGCTCAATGAATTCCTCTGAAAGATACCTCTCTCGGAACCGTTCCTTGAACAGTTCCCACGACACGTCTTCAATGACCATGTTCAGCTGCGGCAGGAGCGTCTTCCACCATAGAAGAGTGCTCCCCTTCAGTTGAAAGACTGCCATGCAAACCTTCATGTTGGAGGAATAATCGTGAAGTGCGAAGCACATCGCCATATTCTCCAACCATGCCTCAGTGGCTACGACGTCCGGGGCACCAAAGAACTTGGGAAATTTGACCTTCTCGATTTCACGGTGAATTCTACCAGTAACAACCGGTGCACGCGTTGGAACCTCAGCGGGTGCCGATGCCCTAGCCTTGTCTCTGTCCAATCGGCTGATCAGCGCCTCGAACATGCGCTGAAAATATCTCATCATCCCCACGACATCGCCAACTGTGATCTGCTCCTGTCTGAGAACTTGCTCGCCTCCCTGGGAGTTAGACCCTTAGGTGTGGATGCTACTGGAGTCATCACGCCTCCTCCCCTAGCACCCCGTCGTCTACCTCCGCAACATCCTCTAACCATGATTACCTGCACGCACACAATCAACTCAATCAACAACAGTATAATCAAATCTAATCATGTCAACGGAAGCCGTAGCGAATCCCAAGCCGTGGGTCGAACCTGCTCTGATACCATATGTAACGGCCTCCTCGTTACGACAACAACTCTGATAATAGGAGCAATTTTTTTTTTTTAAAGTGTGTGCGCATGTGTAGAAAGGAAACAGACTCGATTGACTCTATGTCACCACCCGACGACTAACAAGAGGCAACCACGGTGATCACAGCTAGAAGACAGAAGGCACACAACAAGCAACTGCAAGCATTAAATGATCATAGACATAAGAAGGAATCCATAATAGTAGGTTTTACTATTTCTGCACAGGAAAGCAGGGCATTTAATCTTAGTCCTCTTCTCCGGAGAGAGAGAAGGTCAGATAGGCTCCTGGCCGACTGCTCAGGCAGAAACTAGTAACCCGACGACGAACAAGATGCAAGCAAAACGAATACAACAAGACGACATATGACGTACAATAGACAACTACATGCATTAATAATGATCACTTAGAAATAATTCATACTGACTACCCATCCATCCTACCCTGCAATGGTTAAGACCTCCAAGACACATAAGCTACACTCAAGCCCATGTTCCCATCCATTTTAACCATTTAAGGTCTCAGGGCTGGCGACTGTTCTGAGGAACATGGGGGTGTCTACTTCCCACCCAAAGCAATAAGACCATGCCTACTAAGCCAATGATAAATACACAACCATCAATCACAGTCGACAAGGTTAGCTAAAACCACAAACTATAGTAACCCTACCATACATGATGACCACTTTACATTTCATTTTATGAAAATCTTGCAACTAAATTACAATTACCCACATTTTATTTATTATCGAAAGCAATAAAACTACAATATCCCTTACCATACATGATAACCACGTTACCCTTCTTACTACTAAACCCTTGCGATGGATTACAATCACATAAAATTTTATATGTTTCAACCATAAAATTTCAATGACCTCACATGATAAAAATATTGCAAGTAAACAAGGAGGAGCTCCCATTCATAAGTTGTCAATCAATTCTAGCATAGCCATCTTCCTAATGCAAGAACCTTACACCCTTTTTTTTTTATGATATCAATCACAAGGAATTCCAAGCACATTCCCTAATTATAACCATAACATCTCCATTTATCTTACAATAACATTCAAATTAAATAACCAGGATTTTTTTCTTTAATTGCTTAAGAATAACAAAAGATACTTCGATAACCTTCCCATAACCCGGCCATGTCCTCAGTTTTATATTACAATAATACTCCATTGAAATAATGAGGACCTTACCTTGGGTTGTTATTATTAACAAATGGAACTACAATGATAAGACTCAAAATCACCATATCGATTCTTTTATATTAAACATTAATGAAATTTAAAATACAAAGCCCTACGCGTTATTGGTCACATTTAACAAAGAAATTGATGACTCTTCCCTACTAACCATACTTGAACTGGATATTACAAAGACCGTGCAATAGAATGTCATTGACCTTACCTTTCAAATGTAATGATGATTAGCCTTACAAACTACTTCTATACCCGAACCGGCTTAACAAATTAGCATATAAACCTTTTACCATTATCAACTGAGCATTACTTTAAACCATCATCATCATGAGCTAGAGTTGTATTTACTCTGGTTATAGTTATATAACTGAATTGTTTCCACAATAAGTCAATGAAACTCGATTAGTAGTGGAAATAATAAATTACCCTAATTATTTAATTAAGAAATCATCCCTCGATTTACTAAACCTATCACTTCCATTCTTCAATCAGAAATTTGATTTAATCTTAAGTTACTATCCTTTGTCATAAACTCCCGTCGTAAGAGAAAAATGAGGCGCAGAAAAAGATAAGTTACTATTTTAGCAGCATGAGGATTCACTCTGATTTAAGTGCTTAATTAAGGTTGGGAACAGGTGGTCTTAAATTAGGTGCTTGAATCCAGGCGCAGTTAGGCCATCTTCTCTCTCATCAACGAAAATTCGGGCAACTCGGCATGCGCACAGTGCAGAGTATTCCAGCTAGCCAGGAGTACAGGTGTAGAGGTGGGTCTATTGTTTACGATTCGAAACTGCACAAAAATTACTGCCATTAAATATGGAAATCAAACGCAGCCTATCTTAAGGAAAAACGCAGACATAGGAAACCTTTAGCTCCCCCTTTTTAGAAAAATAAAAGCAAGGCAACAGGTGAAGGGTTTTTCTATTGAGTGTCGAGGGTAGCAAGGGAGACTGTGGCCTGGTGATCAGAGTGTAGTTTTGAACACCAGAAGTTAAAGCAGGGATCTATGGTCACCCATGTGAGTGCTATAATGGATCAAATCAAATGCTGTAAGGATAGGCGATACATAAGAAAAAGGGTCTCGTTCAGAATGAACGGAGGCTGGCCATGGTCTGGTAACAGTACGTAGTCACAGCGCTATCTGCAGGTCGCCATCCATAAGCCCAATCCACGAGGATTCGTGAACCCATGGCAAGGTGCCACCGGCCCTGCCTTATGGATGAAATTGCCCAAGTAAAAGAAATTCACAAAGCTGGGCCATTTGAATTGAATTCGCTCAGGCCTGTGCCAGGTATTGGTGTCAATCTATTGACTAAACAAAACGCTGGAAGGGATAAGATCCCATGGACGATAATCGCCATGGATTCGAAAAAAAGATAAAGTTGCATAAATTCTCAGTGCAGCGATACTCTCAGTGAATCCGCCCAAAGCTCTGTGGAGAAAAGACACAGCAAAGGTCCAACGACTGTACGACGAGATGAATTTACATCTGCACGATAAATTTTACATTGACATTTATTCAAACTGAAACCTTACCGAAAGACAGCATTTTAATTTAATCTGAAATTAACCTTAGCACCCCGCATACCCTGTGCACCTGGGCGACCTTTCTCTACCTTGACATTATGTGCGCAAGAGAGAGTCAAAGCATCTCTTACGTCGGCAAAATCAACAATAGGGCAATAGGCGAAGGGTTTACAGTGGATAATCGGTAAAGGCGAAGAGGTGCGAGTAATAAAATGGAACCCGCCACATTTGAACCAGCAAACCCCTAAAAAAAAATGCTAGGGCTCCCCGATTTTGTTTAAGGGCTGAGCTATAGGTATAAAGGAAGGGATGGAACAAACTCTCGGTGTTCTAAACGATGACACTAAATCAGTCATTCTGAATGTGATGAGTTCAGACCTGTAAATTCCAAGCATCACTGTTTCTCTTTGGGCAGGTACATTTGGTCAAAATTAGGCATGTAAACTTCTAAACAGCAAACGCCTTACAGTCAATTTCGAACCAAATACCTTGCCTAAACTACAATAAGTGATTCCTATCTCAGGGATTTCATTACATAAAATTACAGTTCACAAATTCTAATCAAAATGCATCTCATACATGCAACTCCAGTCAAATTCAACATATATTTTCCAGAATCGATTAATATAATTAAAGTCCATCACAAAATCAAGCAGGGTAGAGTATCCGATTTCCTGTGCAAGAAACCAAATGCATTCACAAGTAAAACACCTATAGATTTAATCATACATCCTAGACAGTCTATCAATCAAACGAAGAGCATACCTTTGCCTGTAAGCCTTCTCTAGGTGTCGTCCACCACTCTGTGCTGATCCCACCCACTGACCATCAAGACCTCACCGGTACCTCCCAGTCAATCGCTAGGGGTACTCTGCTTCCCCCTTAGCCCCTCGAGCCGCAAAGAGGCCACACAAGATCCATATGGTAAGTCTAGCTTCCCAGCTCGCATCGCAAGGATGAGCTACCACTCCTATCCGAGCTGAGAAATCCCAACTCCTCACAAGCAATCAGTCAAGTCACAATTCAGCAGCGTAACGTTACGCTAACAATCGATCCCCTTTCTTACTCATCTCCTTTTTCTTTTATAGATTTTTGAGACCCACCAAATTTCCTAAATCACAATTAATTTAAGTTTTAATAAAAATAATTTTAATTATTCTCCATCGCACAAGTGTCGTACATCCCCTTCTTTTCTCCATTAATGATTTTCTTTAAATTTATTAATTGCCTCAATTCGCTCACCCACCTAGAAATGCTCCTAAAATTACTCTTAGGTGTTCCCAGATCCACTTCCATGTTTTAAATACTTTCCTAAGAAAACGATGTTACTAAATTAGCTCAGATTAGCAGGTTCTTAATTTCAAATTCCTTACTATGTTGACCGTGCTTTTTACCATAAGTTCCCATCTTTCCCCTTTTTATTAAAGTCCAAAATGGCAATTGCGTTATTAAATCTTTCCCATTTATTATTTATTTAATATTTTTTTTGTTCTTTCACAAGTTAGGAAATAATTTCTTCTTTGCAAAATTTTAACACCATTAGTTTTAATTAAATTCTTATTCTCGTCATTTACCACAAGAATTTCATGAAGACCAAACTATTACTTAAGTGGGTTTTTTTGTTAAAAATGTTATTTTTATTCTAGGGTCTTTTTCTTAAGGTTAGACTAAATTTTTACCCTAGAAAATTTTTAGACTTAGGACTTAGATTCTGAACTGGGCGACACTTGGTTAGGGAAGTTGTTTAAGGATTTCTTAAGGCGTTAAATTCTTAGGGCCATCTAGGTTTGTTTCTTCATCATCATCATCAACACGATGTGCCCTTCAGGACGCACTACATGATCCAAGGGTTCCACTCGCCCCATTTGTTTCTTTTGCGCGATGTGCCCTTCAGGATGCACCACGTGCTCCAAGGGTGCCACTTGCTTCTTGTGGTTCTTTTGTGTGACATTCCCTTCAGGATGCACCTCGTGTTGCAAGGGTTCCACTCGCCAACTTGACTGATTGGTAGACATCTATAACCCCTGGAGTCAACACTCCGCCAGGTGAACTTGTTGGAGACTAAGGGCTCTAAGGAATAAGGCCCCCGCCTTATTGTGCACCCGTTAGAATCATCATGAGCGACTGTTGTAGTTTGTCCTCATGGCATCGTGGATCCTCTCGAACTAGGTAATCGTTAACCTACAGTTCAAGCCATGACGAGAGTGCTAGTAGGCTGTGGGAGGGATGTTGTCCACCCCTGTCCCTCAACCTCTCTGGAAATCGTGTGTGGCCCCTTTAATCCATATGTGAGTCTGGTCGACAAGCTATCGTCAGCCTGCATCATCAACAATCGTGTCAGAACATGTCAACATCATATCATCAAATCAAATGAAATATTACAGTAAATAAATCAACCCAATAGCACACTCCCTGACTCAATCCAGAGTCCAAGGGGGTTCCACCGATGCCTCTACATCCTCAAGGTCCAAAAACCTTGCACACTCAATAAAACTGAGTCAAAAGCACCTGTCTACGTCAAGTAGTAAAACATCATGTCATCTATCATAATGCATCATAATCAAGGATAAATGTTTTAACATCATAAAAGTCCAAATCACTTGCGAGCAAGTGTCCTAAAAAAATAGGTTTTCTCAGTGCGCCAGAGCGGGATGTTAC
>ML779940.1:497833-523722 GCA_009831015.1 Picea engelmannii
ATATATATATATATATATATATATATATTATGCCAGTATATACACCAGTGTAAGATAAGGTCAGTCAACAACAAGGCTTGAAGCCATTACAACAATATACACCTTATGAGCTCAACATGTCACTTGCAGGAATTGAACCGAGATGAAGAGGATAACACTCATTCCTCTAACCACCCAAGCTAAACCAAATTGACAATTAGTACTAAAGTTGCAAATCAAAACAAAACATTTAATCCAACGCTTTACATTACCATTCTTAGCAAGCAAGGACCTTTAGATTCGTGTTTGTTGAAAAATGATTTGAGGTCATTTTGAGTAAATACCTAGAAATCAAAATTTCCTACAAACACAAAATTTCATGGTCATGAATCAAAGTTCTAATCCTCCAAACCATGGATTATCTACATAGGTCTATAAACACCCTAAGATTCTACAATGCTAACACTCCTGACATTCTACAATTCTAACAATGCTAACATTCTACAATGATTTTATCCTTGATTTTATTCTTGATTTTATCCTTATTATTAATTAGTTTTTATAAAAACCTCTTATTCTTTATTTTTTTGAAAAGTGATGACTCCATCTTACTACTATATTTTCAGCATCTAGTTAAAACACCATAAGGAAATTTTCCATAGAACCACTCATTAAAACAGTGTAAGGAATTTTTCCATAAAACTATTCATTCTTTATTTTTTTTACAAAGGTTTGAGAATTCCAAAACCATGTTACACATTGATAACTCCAAATAAAGCATTTTAAAAGGCCAAAACCACATTTGCTTGTGAATCATGATATTTCACCAAATTTACACATAGATAACTCCAAATAAACCATTTAAAGTGCCCATTATCTAGTTTATGTTGAGTGTGCAATAAACCTAAAGACTATAATATTATTATTCAATTTCTATAATTTCATTATTCAATCTTAAAAAATTAATGGAGAACTCTTAATTTTATTCTATTGAAGAAGTCAGGTTATGATGGGTAAAATAAACAAAATGATCCATCTAATTTTTATTTTGATGACATCCCATAGATTTTGTTTTTATCTTTCAAGGATATTAACAAAAAAATTCATTTCATTCTTGTGTTCAACTAACATAATTTAAAGCATATAAAAAAGCATCCATACACCAAAAAAAACATACATGCTTATTTTTTCTTTAATAACATTCATGTCTTTCATTCACTGTGTTTTAAAAATCAATGAAGAAAAACTCACAATTACTATTAGTGTATAAATCTTTACTTAAATAAATTTCTTAAAAACTTAAAAGATTTCTTTATTTTTAATAAATAAATTCATCCTTATAGTGAATGCAAGGAAACTCTTAACTAAACTCCATTTTCACATTTTCATTGGTTAAAAAATATCAATTAAAACCAACTTTAAATTATTTTACCATTTTATAAGTTTACTTTCAAGTTTTATCTTGATCGTATTCACATTGAAGGACTTCAACACTTTAGGGTTTTGATGATTGAAAATCTTTTGAAGGACACAAAGACACGACTTAAAATAAAAAGTTTAATGAAAAGCATACCTTTCTACCAAATCGAAGGATACACTATAACTATTATCCCCTAGATTTAGAAGTATGTATCTATGTGAGGATTGAGATACAGAAAGTGATTGGTTGATGTAATAGTTATATGGATATGAAACTTCTTATCTCGATGGTGTTTCTGCCATGGTGGTTACATTTTTCTGCATTTCCAATTTTTTAATACGGTATCAAAGGCATGTGTAGGCAAATGCTGGAATTATCTTACAAGATTGACTCGAATATTGTTGGCTTGCATGATTTGCGGATATTCTCAGTGCGCACAATGCAAGTTGTTACAGGGAAGTTGTCCATTGCATTGGATATAAGGGGATGAAAGCATGGCGGCCAACAAGTAACTGAGAAGACTACACAATGACGTATATAATTAAATTTTTAAATGTAACTTAAGTGTTTAAGTTTTAATGTTTGGAAAAACTCTTAAGAGGTGTAACAAAAATAAATTAAAAAATAAAATTTTCAGTCAATGAGAAAGCCATAAATTGCAGAGCGATCTTGAGCAAGTTGTTGGAAAAATAAACAAGATAAAAAGTTATGTCCTATCCGAAGAATCAAAGATGCAAAAATGGCGATGAAAATGATGTTCTGGTGATCTCTTAGCGCTTAAGATTGTTCTCATATGCTCAGGTTTCTTGGAAATAGGAGATCTCCTGCTACATTCCGCCCAGCAAGTCATGAAATGCCAGAAGAACTCCCGTCTCCCACAACGTGATGGAGAGTGGCTCCGATGGAGATTCTGCCTCCAAGAAAACCCGTCACCTGAAATACACCATTACAAGAAACAGACCATTGATTTCCATGCTTGCGAATTAAAAAACCGAAATCAAGAGGAAAGGATTGCATGGTTGCAATTTTAAAACGAGGAGACGAAGAGAACAACGAAAAGGGTAGGATCGATAGGATCTGATCGATCATTGTCTCTGTTCGTCGCTTCAATGCGGAGCCATGAGAGGGAAGTGAGGGAGTCGTCGTAGGCAACCGGGAGACAATGTTTGCGAGCAAGCCTGTAATTGACAGAAACAACAATTGCCCCCGCAGCAGTGGCCATTCTAATACAGAACCTGTGACTACAACAGGGACGGAGCTGTTTTTAGGAGGGAAACGAACCAGGTTCAAATTTCTGAATTTGAATTTGAAATAGTGGCATTCGAAACCACTGTCCCCTCACACGACTGCCAACTCAGCTACAGTACGTCCATCCACAGTCTCCAATACGCTCCAAATGAGGTGGCTACGATGGAAGGGAGGTGCACCGCTTGGGTTCATCCACCGGAAGCTATGCGCATGGCTTATGTCCATCCTACATGCAGCATTGCATTGGATATGGAGTATTCCAACTGATACATGAATCATGTACTAAGTCAATGATTGAACATGGAGTACTCCAACTAACACATGAACCATACACTAAACTAATGATTAGTTTAATGCATGATGAATAATGCTTGCCCTTACAATAATGCTTTCCATCATTGAATTGACGGCCTTTGAAAGTGAACTCATATGAACCAATACCTACCCTTAACTCATTTCCTTAGAACAGTTTAACCTTCACACTCACTCTGTGAGTCCCTCAAATACTGGAGGTGGTTTAATGGTTATTCAAATGGAAGCTTACATAGAGACTGTCACAACAGCTGAGCGAGTTTTGGTCACGTACTAGGTAAGGGAGATACTGGTATTTATAAACCACTTAATAGTTTATTCCAAATTCGGGCATTACGCGAAATTCATACTGCGTGGAATTCCATGGCAGTTGATGCTAGAATGAATGGGGATACTGGGAAAAAAAAATTTTGATCACCGTTATTCCATGGACTGTATATCATTTTTCTTTAGTGGCTTTTAAACTCCTTTATCTTACTTTTCCAATCCTCTATTTTAGAACTAGCGTTCAAGGTTCTGCGAAGATTATCAAAGGGTTTCCTAATATGGACTTGGCTCAAATTAGTTGAGCTCAAATTTATGTGTCCGAGAGTCTTTTATGATCATTTTACTGTGTTTCTCTTCTACTCGTTGGGGTTCGTTGTTAAATGTAGATTTTTCTGAGTTTTGTTGAACATCATCCTTCCCAAACCAATCCAAAGGTTTTCTGGCGAATTATTACAGTATTTTTATGGAAGTTGTGACGTAAGTTTGTAAAGTATGTTTATCTTTCACACATTAATATACATTGAGGTTATTATTTTTTCTTTCCATTCCTCTGCTGGTTCAATCGTCACACCAAGGAAGCTACCTGCCTTAAAGTAACTTGCAGTTTACTCGAATCTTTTTATTCATCGATCAGTTGTCCATCACTTTCACTGGTAGTTTGATTAATTACTACAATGTTGGTAAAACACCTATTATCTTTGTAACAACCCCTTCGTTACGACTACAAGCAAAGAAAAAATGCATTTTTTTTTTGGTTTTTTAGGGCAAGAAGGCGACGACGACAACAGTTTACCTCACCACTGATGACGAACGTAAGCATGCAGTCCATGCAACAAACAACTATGACTCAACGCACTAGCACAGGAGAAACGGGACGAAACATGCGTTAAAACAAGAATAAATGACTACCCGCCCGACACAATAGGACCATGCCTACAAGCCAAGGGACAACATCCCCCTCCCGAGACAACAACCTTGACGAACAAAGACTAGAACCTCAAGGCATGCGAACCAAACACCCAAGGCATTCAACCCATGCACAAAAACAAACTTACAACGCTCAACAACACTCACACGGAAGGCACCGACTTCGGCCAAGTTATCATTCGCCGCTATCCAAATAGGGTGCGCCATGATCCCCCTCATCACGAATCATGCCGTCCCCAGGTGATAAACGCGTCAATAACCTTGGCGCAACACATCCTATCTGGACCAATCACTCTAGAAAACTCTCACTCGCTAGGAGCCGAAAACTGACAGAGAGACTATACCCACACTCCGCACAAAAGGTTGAAAAGACACAAGAGGATGACTACCAGGGAAGTCATAGCTTCGTCAACTACTCGACCCATTCATCAAGTCTAAACTAGTCAACAGTTACAAAATGTTTTTGACTTGAGTATCCATCGAAATTTAGCAAGTCTAAATTTTAATTTGGTCTTTAACTTATCAACTGATTAACAATTAATACAATCCAATTGACCATTCTAATTTACACCATAGTCATTACTTTCAATCTATATAACATCACCTTCGAATCAATCGACAATTCTACAATACAATCAAGCATTAATTTCAATCGAAATAGCCTCAATTACGAATCAGTTTGGCAATGCTGCATTATGATTAATCATTAACTACAATTTAATTTAGCAAGATTAATCTATACTTCGGTCAATACTCCTAAACTCATTTAACCATTAATCACCATCAAAAAGGGTAATTCTAAGTAATCCCCGAAATTACCATCTAACTATCAAATGACAATATGTAACTACATTAGCCACATCAATGTAAAATGCTACAATATCACACTTGTAATCCATTAAATTACACATGTTGTCTATCTAAGATAACCGTACCAAAAATAACTAGTTGTTTATAACATTAAGAAGGGAACTATTGACTGTTAACATCGTTGTAGCAATTGACATCGATGTGGCAATTAATATTAAGAAGGAAGCTGTTGTCCTTTGACATTGTTGTAGCAATTAGCCTAGCAATTAACATGACAGTTACATAGCAATTAATTTGACCAATAACATGGTTGTAGCAATTAATGTTTGGCACTGAGAAGGTTGGGTTCACTCAATTGAAGGAGAATAAGAAGACAATACAAACTGCAGAAGGATCAACTCGTGGTCCTTCAACAATCAACGCAGTCAACATTCTCAATAGAAAAATCGTGGGAATTTAAACAACAATCTGAGGCTCATTTTAAAAGCAAAATCGTGGGTATTTAAACAACAATCTCAGTCTTATTTTAAAAGAAAAATAGTGGGAATTTAAACAAGAATCTCAGTCTTATTTTAAAAGCAAAATCATGGGCATTTAAACAGCAATCTCTGTCAACTTTTAAAAGCACAAACGTGGGCATTTCAACAACAATCTTTGTCAACCTTTAAAAGCAAAAACATGAGCATTTCAACATCAATATTTCTCAACTTTTAAAAGAAAAACTGTGAGCATTCAATGACAATCTCTGTCAACTTTTAAAAGCAAAAACATGGGCATTCAACAACAATCTCTATCAATTTTTAAAAGAAAAAAAAAGTGGGCACTTCAACGACAAATCTCAGACACGTTTTAAACGAAAAAATCGTGGTTTCCCTTTTTCATTGCCCAGATGCCAAATGAAAACGCATACAGGAATGATACCATTTATAAAAACGCAGACAAGGAAATGATTTTGTTTTTCCATTGCCAGGATACCAATACAACGCATACATGAATAACAAATAAAAACGTTTTTCCATTCCAGGATACCGATACAAAAATGCAGACATGAAATCAATTCGGTTTTTCATTGCCAGAATACCAAATATAAAAATGCAGATAGGGAATCAAACCCTTTTTCCATTGCCAGAACACCAATACAACGCAGACATGAATAACAAATAAAAACGTTTCTCCACGGCAGGATACCAATACAAAAATGCGGACATGAAATCAATTTGTTTTTCCATTGCAAGAATACCAAATAAAAAAAAAATGCAGACAGGGAATCAAATCGTTTTTCCACTGCCAGAATACCAAATATAAAAAATGCAGACTGGGAATCATATTGTTTTTCCATTGCCAGAACAACGAATATAAAAAAATTGCAGGCAGGGAATCAAATCATTTTTCCATTGCGAGAAGACCAATACAACGTAGACAACAGTAAGAGAAAAGAAAGGATCCAATGAGAAAAGTCATTGAAATGATTGCAAGGATTCTAGCGATCAAGGTGCAGAGAAAAACCAACAAGGACACAAGATAATCCATACAGAGAGGTCTTTGCTAGAAGGCGCAATTTGAACAATCAGCCAAGGATAATAACGGAGGTAGACGACTTTCAGGAACGTCCTTTTCTCATTATCCACGCACATAAAAGCAGGGCATTGAGATCCATAGTTTTATTAATGCCGAAGCGATGACCGTAAATCAGGCTTCTGGCCGACTGCTCAAGCGAGGACTCATGAGCTAGGGACGAAAGGAAAAAACAACCACAACCTTCTTAGATCAAGACACCACAGGGCAGTCAATACATGTCGGGAATCGAAGGCCATGGGAATCAATCAATCATCGATCTATAGGTTATGGAAAAATTTAGTCATCAACTAGAAACCTAAGACAATCAATTTACTTACCCAATTAAACATGCAGATCCAAAGCATAAATCCTACTACAATCTACCGTGAAAAAATAAAGAAAGCGTACCATTGCTTGATCACCCTCTCTGAGTTGATGTCCCACGTGCTTCGTGCAACTCCTGCTTGCCGACCGATGATACTTCACCGGTACCTCCCATCCAACGCTAGGGGTACTCTTCTTCTCCCTTAGCCTTCCGAGCCGCAAAGGGGCCACACACACTATCCAGAGATTTAGCTAGCTCCCAGCTCGCCTCGCAAGGCCGAGCTACCACTCCTCACTGAGATGGGTATCCCGACTCTCAGAAGCTAAGTCAGTCAAGTATAGATTTATGCAGCGTAACATTACACAAACATAAGAGATCTTTTGTAACACCCTGTTTCCCCCAGTCTGTAAAAATAACTATACTGACCAAGTATTGTGGCAAACTCAGAAATGTGAATGTGTGATGTGAATGGACCTTGTGAAAAAGGTTGATGAATGTGAATAATATTATGAATATATATGTTGCAGGACTACTGAGAGGGGATGTGCTGAAAAAGAGACCATGATGGCTGAAAGGAAGGTGGTGGAAGACACCTGGAATGGTGGCGTTAACTTCCACTCAAACCAATACCGTATTTGGACTTCACTGGCCTGGAGAACCAAGAGCGACTCGCTGGCCCCAAATTAAATAACTCGCCAGGTTGGTAGGTAAATGGCTCCTCATGAGTAATGAGGGATGGGGGTGAACCGCGCATCCGTAGAGTCGTTAGACCTGACCACCGCGAGGAAGATCGTGCCACACACAACCTCTCCGAAAGAGAAAAGGTAGGAAGAGTGTGCGATCAAGGGCAGACACGAGGGAAAGAGGAAAAGGAGAACTCTAGAAAAATACAGAGTGAGTGATAGTAGAGAAAAAGGAGAGTAACCTTCGTTCTCGGTCACTGGCAAACAGAGACTCATCCTCGCAGCATCGTGGTCTCAGTTCGGGGGTGGCTAGTGGTAAATCCGTTGGGAGTCGTTGAGCCTACAGTTGGGTGGAAACGAGCACCCCTCTTAGGAGTTCCAATCACATTTGGTGTTGTTTTTGATAAGTGTTTTACATCTTGCATCTTGAAATGTATATTCTGAGATTTATGATCATAGTCTGTGCAATTATAAATGGTTTTAGTATAAGACTGTCTGTGTGGTGTTTTAGTATAAATGGTGGTTGCATGCTTATAATGGAAAGACTACGTATGGCTTATGTTTTATAAATCGCTATATATATGTATACCGAACTAATTCATACTTCAAGTCTATTCTCGAGAAATCTATACCTTTATTCGTCTCAGGTAATACCCTGGAGAGATCTCCCCATAGAGACACCCTTCTTGGAAATATTACCAAGAACTTGAAAAAGGATTTGAAGGCACAAGTCTTAGTAATCCTGCACGAGGAAGAATGGTCCTCTTAAAATCCCGATATTTCGACATTTTGACACCCGGGGTATCCAAGTGTGAGCCCTCTCATACTCGCAAGTCTTGAAACCCCGATTTGTCAAATCCTGAAATGACAGCGTGTGGATAAGTATCGATTGACGGATGAGATCCTGTCGGAAGATCTGAGGTCAGTCACAATCGTTAGATTGGAAGAAGAAACGAGGGCGTTAAATGCCTCAACCCTTTTCTTTTATCTTCATGAGTAGCGAAGAAATCGAGACCATAGATCCCCAAGGTCCATGGGAGTATCTGGACCGTCCTTTTAAAAAGGGTATGTGGCGGTCGAAAAGCGTTTCGGATTTTTGACACTCGGGGAATCAAAGGGAAAGAACCTTGGTCATCGCGAGTCGTGAAATCCTGACAACCGAAACCCCGAACCGGTTTAAGTGTGAATAAGTTTGAGAAAGCCGGGATTTGATCGTGATTGTTGATCATCCTGAAAAAATCATAACGGTTGATCGTGGGTAAAGGTCGCAACCGTACATCGGAGGGACACGTGGCTGTCGGTCGGCATTTTGGCACTTCGGCACCCGGGAAACCAAAGGGAAAGAACCCTTGTCTTCGCAAGTCACGAAATCCGGGTACCCAAAATCCCAATGCGCTCTGTGGCACAAAGGAGGAGTCCCGAAAGGATCTAGATCATCCATCGGAGGAGACGCGTGGTGAGCGGTTAGAGTTCGAGGAAAGCTCCAAAATCCCGTGGACCATTGGATCTCAATCTCCCAGGATCGTTGATCTCCTACATGAATCCCTATATCAAGATTTGGGGATTGGAGTGACAAGAGTTTTGCAGTCATCACATCGGGAACTTCCTGTTCACGAAACTCCAAAAAGATCTGAACTGTTGGATCCAAGACATCAAGAGCCATTGGATCTCATACAAGAACTCGAGTATCGGGTTTCGGGGTTTGAAGAGTCGAAAGACCTGACTCTCTTGCATTTAGAACTCCTGATTTCCAAAATCCCGATACGGCCAGGACCGTCAGATTAGGGGAGGCTTATAGTCATTGATCTCCCTTTGGAGGGGAACTTCGGAGATTACGGAGTTTCAGGGATTCGAAAGGGAGAGGAAGAGACATCACATCGCGATTCCCCGAATCGCGAAAATCCAGTAAGTGCTTTGTCGATTTAGCATGTGGTCACAAAACAAGGTCATGTGGACAAGACCCAAGCAGGGAGCTTGTCACTCACCATCCCTTTCGGGGTTCGACATTTTGGGGTTTGCAGAGTCGAAAGACTCGACTCACTTATATCGCTAAGTCATGAAATGCGAAAAGGCGCCTAGTTGTTTGGCCGGTGGTCATAACCAACGATCACATGGAGGTGGAAAATGGAAGAGCTAGCCTAGACTAAGCCCCCGTAGGACTTCGAGGATTCTTTCCCTCAAGGAAAGGAAAAAAAATTATTATTCCATAGTGGGTGTGTTACATCTTTCCTTCTTATCCTCCCTCCATTATATAAAGTTTCGAACCTATTTACCTTCCCAAAATCTCATTTAAATTAATGTTTAATAAATTAATTCCTAAAAATCCTCCCCATACAAGTGTCACGCATCCCCTTCATTCCTCCATAAATTAATTTCTTTAACTAATTAATTACCCTTATTTCCCTCACCCACCTAGAGTCACTCCTAGAATCGCTCCTAGGTTTCCCCAAATTCCCTTACAGGTTTTAGTGACTTTCCCCATTATTAATTTGCTAGTTCAGTTTAAATTAGAAAGTTCTTAAATGCTAGATACCTTACTAAGTTTGACTTTCTGCTTTTTCCCTTGTGTTTCCCTCTTTTCCTAGTTTCCTAATTATTTTAGATTTCCCTCTTTCCCCTTTTCATTTAGAACTCAATTTGGGAGGTGTAGAAATTAACTTTTTCCCTTTTCCCTTTTTAATTAATAAATTTTAAATTATCATAATATAATAAAACAATTATTTCCCCTTTTTTAAATTTTATCCCAACAGATTTTTATGAATCAATTAAATTTGTTACTCCCTTCTTGTTACAAGATTAATGAGGATTATCATCATTATCTATTATATATATATATATATATATATATAATGGATAGAAAAATTACGCCACCAGTATAATTTAGACCTAGACTTTAATTTTTGTGTTGGGCGACATTTTATTAGGGAAATTATTTTAAAAATTATTATCACGTTATTCATCCTAAGGGCATCTAGGTTCATTAATGTATCATTAACAACGCAATGTGCCCTTCAGGATGCACTAGGTGCTCCAAGAGTGCCACTCACCTCATCTGTTTCCCTTGCGCGATGTGCCCTTCAGGACATACTACGTTCTCCAAGGGTGCCACTCGCCTCTTTCCATTTTTCTTGCTCGACATGCCCTTTAGGATGCACCACATGCTCCAAGGGTGCAACTCACCTCTTTCCATTTTTCTTGCATGACATACCCTTCGGGACGCACCATGTGCTTGAAGGGTGCCACTCACCTCTTGACTGACTTGGTAGACATCAAAAACCCCTGGAGTCAATACTCCACCAGGTGAACTTGTGGGAGACTAAGGGCCTCTAAGGAATAAGGCCCCCGCCTTATTTTTCACCCCTTAGAATCATCATGAGCGACTGTCGTAGTCTTCCCTCATGACATCATGGGTCCTCTCGAACTAGGTAAATGTTAACCTACAGTTCAAGACACGACGGGAGTGCTAGTAGACTATGACAGGGCTGCTGTCCACACCTCTCCCTCAACATCTCTGGTAGTTGTGCGTGACCCCTCTACTCCACATGTGAGTATGGTCAGTAAGATATTGTCTCCCTGCATCATCAACGAATCATATCAGCAACATATCCATAATCATATCATCTAATTAGATGCACTAATATCACATATTAAACAATCAAACCCCAATGGTTCACTCCCCGACTCGATCCAGAGTCCAAGGGTTTCCATCGATGCATTTGCATCCTCGAGGTCCAAAATCCTACACACTTAGTAAAATCGAATCAATAACACCTGTCTATGTCAATGCAGTAAAAAAATATGTCATCAACCCATAAGGCCTCATAATAAAAATCAATGTTTTAATAACATAATAATCTGGATCACTTGCGAGCAAGTGTCCTCAAAGAATAAGTTCACTCAGTTCTCAAGAGAAGGATGTTACATACACCCCCTCTTGGTCTAAACTTCATCCTGAAGTTTCACAGTATAAGTGCCGAAATAATGTGTATCACAGTATCATAAGTTTATCTATCAAACAAAAATGGAAACTACTGGCGCATATCATATGCGTCCTCCCAGGTTGCTGAGTGTGGACTATAATTGTCCCACTAGACCTTGACTTGATCTACTGTCCAATGTCGTAGTTGTCGAATGTGACAATCCAGGATGCAGATTGGCTCAGCCGTGAGCGCCCCCTCATCTGACACCTGCAAAGAACTCATGTCAATAAAATGTGTAAGATCACTAATATAATGTATCAAAATAGATACGTGAAAAAATTCGTTCATACACCTCAAAGAATCAGACAAGGCTAGTCGATAGGCCATAGACCCCTTTCTCTCCACAATCACGAAGGGTCCCACGAACCTAGGAGAGATTTTATCTCCCTTTCCAAGCTTGATCGAACTCTTATGCAATTTAACCCACAAGAAGACTCGATCGCCAACCTCATAACTACGGTCAATACGGTGTGCATCGACATAACTCTTATTTTGATCGTGTGCTTCTTTAATCCTTTGTCTTATTGTTTGCATTTTCTCTTCCATTTCTTGGATCGCTTCTGGTCCCACTAGGACCCTATCCTCAAGCCGATCCCAACTCAAATGTGTTCGACACAGTCGCCCGTAAAGAAACTCGAAAGACACCATCTTAATGGTGCTTTGGTAACTGTTGTTATAAGTGAACTCCACTAGTGGAAATAATTCTTCCCAATGTGTTTTTCATTCCATCACGTACATGCACAACATGTCCTCCAAGATCTGGTTCATTTGTTTGGCCTGCTCGCTAGTCTCCAGTTGATATGTTGTACTGAAGTTAAGTTCGGTTCCCAAGGCATCTTGGAAAATCATCCAAAATCGTCCAGTAAACATCGATTCTCCATTAGATATAATCCTCTTAGGCATGCCATGCAGCCTCACAATCTCACTGATGAAAACTCTAGCTATGTCAGGTGCCTGATACATTTTACGCACAGGATTAAAGTGAGCACTCTTCGTCATATTGTCTACTACTATGAAAATTGAGTCGTGTCTCGTTGTCGTTAGTGGCAATCCAACAATAAAATAAATCAAAATAACCTCCCATTTTGATTTCAGAATAGTGTGTGGCTGTAGTAATCCTGCTGGGTGTCTATGTTCAGCCTTTACTTGCTGATATTCTAGACATTTGGAAACATAGTTTACTATGTCTACCTTCATTCCCTTCTAGAAGAATAAGGGTTTAAGGTATGCCCTCATCTTCGTGACTCTTGGGTGATCCATGTATACGGATCTATGAGCCTCTCTTAGGACCAACATCCTCAACTTATCGTTCGATGGTACGTAAATGTGATTTTTAAACCTCAATAATCCATCGTCGTCAAATGTAAATCCTTCAAATTTTTGTACCATCATTGTGTTTTGTACCAATCATCGTCATGTTGTAAAGTTAGAATCTTATCACGTAGATTCATCTGAAGAGGCGACACCGAAAAGATGCATGGTCTCCGACTCAATGCATCTGCCACTCGGTTCACTATTCCTTTTATGTAAGTAATATTAAAGTTGTACTCGCCAAGTAGTTCCGACCAATGTCATTGTCATGCGTTCAGGTCGCTTTGCGTAAAGATGTGTTGTAGTCCACAATGGTCCATCTTTAGTTCAAATTTCTGTCCAAGAAGGTAGTGTCTCCAAACCTTCAAGGAATATACAATGGCTAACAACTCCAAATCGTGCGTCGCATAGTTCTCCTCATGCCTTCTCAGTTTCCTCGAGATGTAAGAGATCACTCATCTATATTGCATCAAGACTTTGCCTAAGCCTTCCTTGGATGTGTCAGTGCATACCAAGAATTCCAAATTCAGGGACATTTAGTATCAGTGTTGTTGTCAACAGCTCCTTGAGCCTCCGAAATGCTTCCGCGCATTTCTCGGTCCAAACAAAATTGTTTTTCTTTTGCAATTTCATGATCGGATTTGCTATCTTCGAAAATCCCTCGATGAAACATCGATAGTATACTACTAAACCCATGAAGCTATGCACTTCCGGGACATTCTTGGACACAGGCCATTCCATAATAGCCTCGACCTTTGCTGGATCCACGACGATACCTTCATCGGAGATGACATGCCCCAAGTAGTGAATCCTTGATTGATAAAATGAGCATTTGGACAAATTCCAATACAATTTGTGCTCTCGCAAACACTCTAGTACCAAGCGCAAGTGCTCGTCATGCTCCTTCGTTGTCCGAGAGTAAATCAAAATATCGTTAATGAATACTTGGACGAACTTGTCCAAGTACTCGTGGAACACCCCGTTCATCAAACTCATGAATACCCTTGGGGCGTTCGTCAGTCCAAATGGTAAAACAATAAACTCGTAATGTCCAAACCTCATATTAAAGGCGGTCTTAGGGACGTCATCCTCCTTAATCCATAACTAGTGGTATCCTTATCGCAAGTTGATCTTTAAGAACACCATCACGCCCTTCATTTGATTGAATAGATTATCAATCCTTGACAACGGATATTGATTCTTGATCATTGCCTTGTTCAACTGACGGTAGTCAATGCAGAGCCTCCATGAACCATCCTTCTTTTGTATGAAAATAACAAGCACAACCCACGATGACACAATTGGACGTATCATTCCCAGGTCCAACAATTCTTTCAGTTTCATTCTCAATTACTGTAACTTCTGGGTCGACATCCGATAAGGCATTCTAGCTATCGGTTCAGTCTTTGGTTTTGGGTCTATATTAAACTCCAATTCCCTCTCCAGCGGCATCCTGGGTAACTCCTCCAGAAAGATGTCCGCAAACTCTCTCACAACCAGAAGGTGTTCTATACCTTCCACTACTCCCTTCTCATTTAACACAAGGATCGCATAAATCTTGCACCCCTTGTGCATGCTCTTCCATAGTTGCAAGGAAGAGATGAACCTTAGGGAAACTTCATGGTTCTGACCTACAATCACATGTCTCTGTCCCTCTTTATCAACCAAGCGCAACCGTTTCGTCTTACAGTTGAGTATCGCCTCATGCGATTCCAATCAGTCCATACCAATCACGACATCATAATATCCTAATATCATGACGTACAGGTTGACCCTGTTGACAAACTCTCCCAGGTTAAGGGTACATCCCGTAACCTTTCGTCCAACCTTACGTTTGGCTCCTGAAACCATCTCTATGAAGCTAAACTCATCTTGTTCGACTGCCTTTACCTTAATCCTTTTTAGTGCTGCACCTGAAATGAAACTCTCGGTAGCACCAGGATCTATCAAAATAATAAGGGTTTGGTCATCGATGGTACCTGACATATCGAGCACAATCGATTGGTGCTCGGCCTGGTGGTTATTCACCACTACATGAATCTAATGGGTCTTGCCCATATCTCGCACGGTAGTGGGTCCAGCTGATCCAGACGCTCTAGTCCTCTCCATCGGGCAGACGCACTGGTAGTGTGGCTCCCCACATGTCCAACACCCCTTCTTTGGTCTAGTACTCCTGTTACCCGAAGTAGAAGATGACGGCCCATCGGGTTGGAATCTTAGTCTATTCTGCTGAACAGGCCTAAACTACTGCTGCTGTGGTCAATGTTGTCATTGATGTTGTGGTCCCCGATAAGGTGTCCACTGTTGAGGCGTCGGTCACCGAGGTGTAGTGAAAGTGGATCCCCTCTGGAAGCCACGGTATCCCGGTGTATGTCTGGCTGGTGTCTGATGCTGTTGTACACCAAAAGACACCTTCCCTACTGGTCTCGCTAGAGTCCTACTCTGAGCCTCATTGATAAGTTCCTCCTCTGCTATGAGGGCCTTTTGGATGACATCATGCAAGGTTTGAGGCATGAGAATCCTAACCTTTGCACGTAAGCTGCCAATAAGGTCGAGCACGAACCTGTTGACCTTAAGTTTCTTAGTATTAAGGTGAAAAGCATACCAAAACAACTCCATAAAATGGGCCTCATACTTGGACATCATATGACTGCCCTATCGTAAGGCGTTGAGCTAACGCTCAATAAATTCCTTTGATAGGTACCTCTCTCGGAACCGTTCCTCGAACAGTTCCCATGACATGTCTTCAATGGTCATGTTCTCCTATGGTAGGAGAGTCTTCCATCATAGAAGAGTGATCCCCTTCAGTTTAATACCACCATGTGGACCTTGATGTTGGAGGTACAGTCACGAAGTGCAAAGCACATCGCCATATTCTCCAACCATGCCTCAGTAGCTGTGTTGTCTGGGGAACCAAAGAAATCAGGAAATTTGACCTTCTCGAGCTCACAATGAATGTTACCAGTACCGACCGGAGCACGTGGATGAACCTTAGGGGGTGCCGACGCTCTGGCCTCGTATCTTTCCAAATGGCTGATCAATGCCTCGGACATGCACTGAAAATATCTCATCATTCCGACCACATCACCTACTGCTATCTGCTCTTGCTCGACAACCTATTTTCTCCATTGGGGTTAGACCCCTCAGGCGTGGATGCTACTTGAGGCGTTGTGCCTCCTCCCCTAGCACTCTGTTGTCTGCCTCCACGACGTCCTCTAACCATTATTACCTGCACGAATATAAGTAAAATCAATTAGCAACATTATAATCCAATCATATCAACGAAAGTCGTAGTGATCCCAAGTTGCGGGTTGAACTTGGATCTGATACCATATGTACTGATCCCTTCGTTATGACTACAAGCAAAGTAGAAGTGCATTTTTTTTTTTTGTTTTTAGGGAAAGAATGCGACAATGACAACAGTTTACCTCACCACTGATGACGAATGTAAGCATGCAATCTAGGCAACAGGAAGCTATGACTCAATGCACTAGCATAAGATAAACAGGGTGAAACATGCGTTAAAACAAGGATAAACGAATACCCACCCGACACAACAGGACCATGCCTACAAGCCAAGGGACAACATCCCCTTCCCAACAAAATGAACTTGACGAACAAAGACTAGAACCTGAAGGCATGCAAACCAAACGCCTGAAGGTGTCCAACCTGTGCACAAAAACAAACTTACAATGCTTGACAACACTCACATGGAAGGCACTGACTTCGGCCAAGTTATCATTCACCACTATCCAAATACGACGCACCATGATTCCCCTCATCAAGAATCATTCTGTCCCCAGGTGATAGACGTGTCAATAACCTTGGCGGAACACATCGTATCTGGACCAAGGACTCTAGAAAACTATGACGCGCTAGGAGATTAATACTGACAGAGAGACTATACCCACACCCTACATAAAAGGTCAACAAGACACAAGAGGAAGACAAAAAGGGAAGTCATGGCTTCATGAACCACCCGACCCATTCATCAAGTCTAAACTAGTCAACAGTTACAACATGTTTTTGACGTTGAGTATCCATCGAAATTTAGCAAGTCTAAATTTTAATTTGGTCTTTAACTTATCAACTGATTAACAATTAATACAATCCAATCAACCATTCTACTTTACACCATAGTCATTACTTTCAATATATATAACATCACCTTCGAATCAATTGCCAATTCTACAATACAATCAAGCATTGATTTCAATTGAAATAGGCAAAACGCCCTTCCCTTACCAGGATACCATTTATAAAAACGAAGGTAGGGAAATGATTTTGTTTTTCCATTGCCAGGATGCCAATACAACGCAGAAATGAATAACAAATAAAAACGTTTTTCCATTCCAGGATACCAATACAAAAATGCAAACATGAAATCAATTCATTTTTCCATTGCCAGAATACCAAATATAAAAATCGAGATAAGGAATCAAACCATTTTTCCGTTGCCAGAACACCAATACAACGCAGACATGAATAACAAATAAAAACGTTTTTCCATTCCAGGATACCAATACAAAAATGCAGAAATGAAATCAATTCGTTTTTCCATTGCCAAAATACCAAACAAAAAAAAATGTAGATAGGGAATCAAATCGTTTTTCCATTGCCAGAATACCAAATATAAAAAATGAAGACAGGGAATCAAATCGTTTTTCCATTGCCAGAATAGCAAATATAAAAAAAAATTAGAGAGGGAATCAAATCGTTTTTCCATTGCCATAACACCAATACAATGCAGACAATAGTAAGAGAAATGTAAGGATCCAATGGGAAAAGTCATTGAAATGATCGCATGGATTCTATCGGTCAAGGCGTAGGGAAAAACCAACAAGGACGCAAGGTAATCCATACGCAAAGGTATTTGCTAGAAGGCGCAATTCAAACAATCATCCAAGGACAATAACGGAGGTAGACGGCTGACATGAACGTCATTTTCTCATCATCCATGCACAAAAAAGAAGGACATTGAGATCCATAGGTCTATTAACGCCGAAGCGATGACCGTAGACTAGGCTCTTGGCTGACTAATTGGGTGAGGACTGATGAGCTAGGGATGAAAGGAAAAAACAACCACAACCTTCACAAATCAAGACACCACAGGGCGGTCAAGACATGCTGGGAATCAAAGGCCATGGGAATGAATCAATCATTGGGCTATAGGCTATGGAAAAATTCAGTCATCAACTAGAACGTTAAGAAAATCAATTTACTTACCCAATTAAACATGCAGATCCAAAGCATAAATCCTACTACAATCTACCATGTGAAAACAAAGAAAGCGTACCGTTGCATGATCGCCCGCTCTGAGTTTAAGTTTCGACTGATGGGACTTCACCGGTACCTCCCAACCAATGCTAGGGGTACTCTTCTTCCCCCTTATCCCCCTGAGCCACAAAGGAGCCACACACACTATTCAAAGATTCAACTAGCTTGCAGCTCGCCTCGCAAGGTCGAGCTACCACTCCTCACTGAGTTGGGTATCCCAACTCCCACAAGCTAAGTCAGTCAAGTATAGATTTCTACAACATAATGTTACGAAAACATAAGAGATCTTTCCTCCTTCTCCTCCCTCCATTATATAGAGTTTCAAACCCCTTTACCTTCCCAAAATCCCATTTAAATTAATGTTTAATAAATTAATTCCTAAAAATCCTCCCTGTACAACTGTCACCCATCCCTTCATTCCTCCATAAATTAATTTCTTTAATTAATTAATTACCCTTATTTCCCTCACCCACCTAGAGTCACTCTTAGAATCACTCCTAGGTGTCCCGAAATTCCCTTACAGGTTTTAATGACTTTCCCCATTATTAATTTTCTAGTTCAGTTTAAATTAGAAAGTTCTTAAATGCTAGATACCTTACTAAGTTTGACTTTCTTCTTTTCCCCTTGTGTTTCCCTTTTCTTTTTATGTTTCCCTATTTTCCTAGATTCTTAATTATTTTAGATTTCCTTCTTTCCCCTTTTCATTTAGAGCTCAATTTGGCAGGTGTAGAAATTAACTTTTTCCCTTTTCCATTTTTAATTAATAAATTTTAAATTATTATAATATAATAAAACAATTATTTCCCCTTTTTTAAATTTTATCTCAACAGATTTTTATGAATCAATTAAATTTCTTACTCCCTTCTTGTTACAAGATTAATGAGGATTATCATCATTATATATATATATATATATATATATATATATATATTTTAAATGCATAGAAAAATTATGCAACCAGTATAATTTAGACCTAGACTTTAATTTTCATACTGGGTGACATTTTATTAGGGAAATTGTTTTAAAAAATTTGTATCATGTTATTCGTCGTAAGGCCATCTAGGTTCATTCATTTATCATTAACAATGCGATGTGCCCTTTAGGACACACTAGGTGCTCCAAGGGTGCCACTCACCTCATATGTTTCCCTTGCGTGACGTGCCCTTCAAGACGCACTACGTTCTCCAAGGGTGCCACTTGCCTCTTTCCATTTTTCTTGCGCAACGTGCCCTTCAAGACACACCACGTGCTCCAAGGGTGCCACTCGCCTCTTTCGATTTTTCTTTCATGACGTGCGCTTCAGGATGCACCACGTGATCCAAGGGTGCCACTCACCTCTTGACTGACTTGGTAGACATCAAAAACCCCTCGAGTCAATACTCCGCCAAGTGAACTTATGGGAGACTAAGGGTCTCTAAGGAATAAGGCCCTCGCCTTATTGTGTGCCCCTTAGAATCATCATGAGAAACTGTCACAATCTTCCCTCATGGCATCGTGGGTCCTCTCGAACTAAGTAAACGTTAACTTACAGTTCGAGCCATGATGAGAGTTCTAGTAGGCTGTGGTAGGGCTATTGTCCACACCTCTCCCTCAACATCTTTGGTAGTCATGCATGACCCCTCTACTCCACATGTGAGTCTAGTTGGCAAGCTATTGTTAGCCTGCATCATCAACGAATCATGTCAGCAACATATCCATAATCATATCATCTAATCAAATGCACTAATATCACATATAAAACAATCAAACCCCAATGGTTCACTCCCCAACTCGATCTGGAGTCCAAGAGGTTCCATCGATGCCTCTGCATCCTTGAGGTCTAAAATCCTGCACACTCAGTAAAACTGAAGCAATAACACCTGTCTATGTCAATGCAGTAAAACAACATGTCATCAACCCATAATGCCTCATAATCAAAATCAATGTTTTAATAGCAAAATAATCTGGATCACTTGTGAGCAAGTGTCCTCAAAGAATAAGTTTTCTTAGTGCGCAAGAGCGGGATGTTACAATATCTTCAAATCATATGCATAGTAGGTGTTTAGTTATTAAAAGGTATTTGATACTGGTGTGTGAAATTGGGTTATCGATATAATATTTTTAAATGTGTTTTCTATTGTTTCTCATGAAATCTCCTTACATGTCATACACCTCAGGTTATTCAAAAAATTTATACTTAACTCTTCAACAATTCTTCTCTGCGATGGATAGTGTTAACATTCTGTAAATTTCCTTGGATGTTGAGGCAAATCACAAAGGTAACCACAAACCAACTTGAGCCTGGAAGCTAGCCCTTCCAACCTAGAGGGGTCTCTCTCTCTTCAAATCAATCACTAAAAGGATGGATTTGGTATTTCATCTAAAGAATAGATCTCTAAGGTAAAATTGAATTTATAGGGTTGGTGGCAATGTGGACAGAACTTCAATTGTGAAATGGAGTTATTGAAAGTTCATAAATCAATTAAGGTTTACTAGATAAATGGTAGATTGAAAAATGAATGATCAGAGGCAAGATAGAAAGCACTGCTTTAGTCCAATTAGATATTGGTGTAGATATAATATTACAGAGAAAATAAATAACCCCTTAGGTCATCTAACAGGGATGAATCCCAAGGTGATTATAGTAGGAAAAAAACTAAATTACATGCAATGGAGCATCAGATGCAGATGAATTCTGATACATATAGTTCAAATTAACACAAAGAAGAAGCCATATCACATAGATGTGTTTAAACTAGAACACAACTACTGTAATATCACATGCATAAAGTACCACAATCACATGTATCTTTGGAGTCAAATATCAGGGACTTCCGATCCAACAAATTTTCTTAATGTTGGTGTAAATATATGTTTAGTAGATTACACTCATTTATATAACAATCCAGGATTCGTAATAAAAGATTTGTTAAACTATATGTGCCGAAAATATGTAATGTATCTATTTATGTTGTATCTATCTTAATCAAGAAACAATCAATAACAAAATACTCTATTTTTGGAATATCCGAACACTATTATTCACACAACTTCAAACTAGAAGATAAAGCTCATAGTATAAATCTCAATCAAACACTCAATTGAAAAAGGTTCTTGCTCAGATTGCAAGTTTGTTCATTATAGGCTTGTGAAATAAAAAGATGAACTGATACCATGCTTCTTGTAGAAATTGAATTCACATAACAATTGACAATTCACTCTATTTACTCTTGGAAATAAACCAATCATGACCTAATCAATTCCAATCAAATATGATTGAAAGACTCCATTATTGATGCATGAAGGGTGAGATATGAAGTCTAATTGTTCTTTTACCTACTGAGGACAATACAATTACTAAGACTTCGAGATTGAGAAATATACTAATTGCTTATATAACAATCCCAAACATCTACCTAAATTTTGTTGACTAAATATCATCCTATAGAAACAGAAATAGAATTGTCACAGAAATAGAATTGTCTACTATCATTCACACTGATCCAAAATCATCTATTAATATAATAGAATCATTCACACTGATCCAAAATCAACATGTGTCTATTTAGAGATCTACGTTGCACTTAGGAAAGTTCATGCACTCAGAATCATTTGCAATACACAATTATTTTATTTTCACACTCACACAATTAACGTATGTCCACACATAAACATATATAGAGAGACTTACCTTGGTTGGGGCGGTGGGCCCTTGGCGAACCAACAAGGTAGTTCTAAATAAATTACAGAATATATACTTAACTCACATCCATGAATTGAAAAAAATAACATTTGTATTCCTTCAATTAAATGATTGAATCAATAATTCAACATTCAATTTCCCAACATAACAATGCATATTATCCCTATATCGATCATATACACAATGTCCCTTCTAAAGAAGGTCAGGGGTTACAATCAAATTCTGAAGATAATCAACAAGTGTTTAAAAAATATTACAATTGGTGAACATAGAGTACCTCAAGGAATGGACTTCATCCTCATGACATGAAGTGCATGAGTGATGAAGTCTATCATGGTCTTCAAACGAACCAAGGATGCTTCCATACAACAAATTTCTTGGAGCCATCGTGAGTGTACTCATTCATAACGTCAATTCTGTAGAAGCGGGTTTAGTACCAGACTAACACAGTAATAGATATTGGTACTAGATCAATGCAGAGTTGGTATCGGATCAACGCAGAATTGGTACCAGAATAGGCGGAGTACCGGAATAGAACTGTTGAAATGTTGTAGTACAACACCAGCGGAAGTACCAGAGGAATCCTAATTATGAGTACCAGATGAGATAAATCCTTGTCATGAAAATTTCTTACAGTAATCAAGGTAATTATAAGAACAAACAACAATCATTTAGTCCCAAATAATTAAGAAATCAAACAAATCATGTTTTTAACATGGGTTACCTCATTATGCATATGAATAAGGTCACAAGGTAGGTTTGTGGGAGAAATAGACAACATATGCATATGTCAGAGGTAAAATTGACCAAGATAGAGGATAAGATAAGGTAATAGGGGTTTCAAAACGAATATCCAACATTTCCCCCATGCTTAAGTGATTGCATGTCCTCATGAAAAAATGTTGAAATTGGTGCTCAAAATTTTGCAAAACTGAAACTGTCTTCCTGTTGGATTACTGAGAGGGGGGGTGAATCAATAATAGAGAAATCTAATCCTTTTTAACCATATAATGCAAGTTTAATATCAATGTAGCATTATCATCCAATATTTGTAGAGTAAATAAACAATGAAGAAATGAACAATCATACACATACACAATACACCAATGTTTTTACATGGAAACCCAAAGCGAGAGAAAACCACAGACTAATTTTTCTTATATGTCTTGAAGAATTACATTCATTGGAAGCACCAACTTCCTTTATTTTCCAGCTGCAACTGGAATGAGGCTCCAACCCCCTAGTTTCTCAGGTTACAACCCAAGGGAAGCTCCAACTCTCCAATTCTATGGCTACAACGAGAAGGAGGCTACAACCACCTATGTTCTCCGGCTACAACCTGAAGGTGGCTACAAACACCTTTCCTTTCCTTGTCCAACCACCCTGATGTATAAGTAGAATGATGGAACCACTGTCACACTATCACTGTGAGATATACTGCTGTTGTTGGGAAATAATACCCTACGGACTAACAAGCTAGAGCTAAACTTGCATGCAGATCATGACCCTAAATAAATCACTTTTAACCTATCACCCCAAAACTCAAACCCCTTTTTCACACAAAATCATGGAAAAGACCTACTAACCTTTTTACTGATGTTTGGTGTAGATCCTCCGTTGCGCTTTGTCCACTTGCTTGCAGTGCTCCTTCCAAAGACAATCCTGCAACCAAGACAAAACACTATGCATGCATGCTATTTTTCTACTTGAGGGTTAGAGATTAAGCATAAATCAAATAAAACATATATAACTCATGCATTGGGACGGGAAAAGTATTCTTTTATTAATCTCAAGATAAATCAACTTACAATAATGATAGAGACCGGCCACCGTTCCTCGATCCTGATCCTAGGCTCCTCCTCTTCTTTGTCCTCCAACTTCTTTGCTTGAATTCTCCTTAGGCTTGAGGAAAGGCTAAAGGGTTGGGACAAACGGATTCAGCAATTGGCCAGAGTTTCTTTGCTATAATTTTCCTCCTCCAAATAGTACCCCTACCCCTTCTTTTATAGGCTAGAAGGAGCTAGGGTTTTGGATGAACTCTCGGCCATGCATGGCTGGGAGTTTCAGTTAACTGACCCATAGCTTTTTGTCCCGTCGTCAAATTTCCTGTTTTTTTGCTTTGTTAGGTAAACGTGGGCTGTAGTAGGCTAGCCAACGTTCCAACACATGCAGTAGTAGGCCTGCCAGTGTTCCAACGCGTGAAATAGAGGGTTAGGGCGCGTGCTACTTGATTTAAGAGGATTTTCAAGAGTTTATTCAGCATGGCTTTGGCAAGGAAGAGATATGAGTTGGCCTGATGCTAGGTAAGCATGTGTGGTGCAATTTAGGGTTATAATAGATGCCCCCTAATGTCTGAGGTCAGAAGAGCATCTGATGGCTGAAATACATTACCAATTCTTTACCAATCTGTATTGATATGTTGAATGAGTGAGCCTAGGAATCAGGAATCAGGAGTTGTCGTCTGCAAAAAATATCAAATGTCTCACCGAGGTGGGCATACCCATGCTCAGGATAAAATAGAACCATGGCTACCAATCAAATACACTGTAGATCCATGTCAACAACCATAAAGAGTAGCCGTGAACAATACACAACGGAGCTACATCTCGAAATCAGAAAGATATACATATGAAGTAACCATCTCCCATAAGCTGATTCAGCCTGATGGCTATACTTCAGAGCTCGAGCAACAACTTCAAAATCTTCTAAAACTCAGGTAGGAGTGTAATATGAGTGTACGACTGCACTACCCAGAGGTCTTCGACGGCTCGTCTGTTATGGAGTTGATAATCTTGATGATCAGACTGAAGGCTTCAGTGATTTCGAACAAATACTTGATTGGACATTTAGGATGGCCGGGTATGCGGACAAGAGACATATTGCAGAGGGGCCGAATCAGGCTCAGTGACCAACTTCCCTTGGACAATAGCATGAAAAGTGATAAGACTCAGGAAACATATCTGTTAATCAGAAGTCTATGAAGCAGGAGGCAACGCAAACTCTCCATATGTTTGGAAGAGTAACCAAACGGTGGAGGACACAACTCTACATAGCAAGAAAAGCTTCCTAAGGTCGTACTACATCCCATAGTCTGATGAATCAAACAGACCGATGTGCTTTATCCAAAGGCGACTCATGATGCTGCTAATAAAGAAAATACTTTTCCCATCCTCTTTTTGGGGTATATTTGATTTTTTTTGTTCTTTTTGATGATTTTGAAAAAGGAATAAAGGAATATTATGTTACAATGGAGGAACGAGTACAGCAAACAGACAAGCTCAAGGCACAAGGACAAGACTGATGTTCTAGGGAAATGATACTCGGGAAAAAATCCTCCAGTGGCCAAAGGTGTTAAGACGCAAAGACAAACTGTTACTAGGCTGATGCGTAAAGGATGCAAATGCGGTTGATAGAACACACAATGGTAACGTCCTTCGATGTAAGTTTGATGAGCCCAGAGAAGGGAAGCTCAGTGATTTTTCATATTTAGAGAGTTTGAAAAAGCATAAAAGAAAACTCCATTGGGGTACCTTTTTTCCTCAATAGTCTAGTCGGTTCGAAAAAGGGGTAAACTAGCACCGATTAGACGTCAATTCAAAACCATTTTAACGAGTGTGACAAGGACAAGATCACTCAACTATTTTTTCAATTTTAAGGAGTCTGAAAAAAGCTTAACTATGGACTCCATCAGGAATGTTCTTCTAAACCATTTTAACAAGTGTGAAAGAATAAGGTCACTCGACGATCTTTTCAATTTTAGAGAGTCATAAAAGAGCTTAACTATGGACTCTGTGGGGGTTTCTTTTTCATAAATTTAGTCCCTCAGGCCCGAAAACGGAATAAAATTATACCTGAGGATACTCTTCTAAAGAATGGAAATTCAATAGAGTATTCCTTTGTTTGTACATTTGACCGTCCGGACCGAAAAAGGGGTAAACTATCGCTGGACAGACGTGATTTCAAATTTTAGTTTAACGAGCGTGAAAGGTCACAAGATCGCTCGACAATCTTTTCATGTTTAGAGGGTCTGAAAAGGGCTTAAAAGGAGACCCGTTATGTTTTGGGAGTCCAGAGGGTAAGACAAAGAGTGAAAAAGACCCATGCGAATGAG
>ML779940.1:523772-545456 GCA_009831015.1 Picea engelmannii
AAGTGACAAAAAGAGGCCAAAAAGTCTATAAATAGAAGCTGGCAGCTCATTATCACCATTGCTGATTTGGAAATTGACTCTGGAGCCAAAAGACCCCCTTTGCCAAAGATCGTGATTTCGGGAGCTACAGTGGACGAAACAGATTTATTCTTGGACCAAGTAAGTACAAACTCCCTTCTCTTGTTATTCAATACTTCATTTATTGTTTTTATTTGATTTTGGGGGTGGGCGTCGACCTCAAAGAGGTCGGCTCTAGGAAAACGCGGGTAGAGCCAAGCCTGCCCGTGGGTACCCACAACTGTCGCCTCGACAGGCTGCGGGTACCCCCCGCGCGATGAAAAACTTGATTGAAACAAGTATTGATTCCCCCTTCTTTGCCTAGTTGTTTTGGCAGGATGTATGTTTAGTGGAGGGAGAGGGAGCACGAGGCCGCCAATGAGTTAGTGGCCGCAGATCCGAACGTTATGGCCGTGCTGATGCAGTGTGGTTTAGTGAAATTCTTTTTGTGTTCATTTATGCGCGTGCAACCAAGGCTACTGAACGCCCTGGTTGACTATTGGCACCCTGATGCGGAGGCTTTCATGATAGAGGGGCAATCCTTGGTGCCCACCACCGAGGATATTTACTTTTTGACTGGCCTCTCGAGGAGAGGGGAACCAGTCAACTTTCAGACTTTTCCTGCGGGGCCAAGCAAAGTCTCAGAGTTGATAGAGGAGTATTGCGAGTCTGGGACCGATCAGAGGACTTCCTCGGTACCCGTTAGTAGGATTACCAGCCTCGCCCTCTAGACTATTTTATCGTTTATTGGGTGGATTACTGGCTCTGCAGCCGTGCATCAGGCTTCACGCGCACAGATGAAATATGCAATCCAGTGCATGAATGCACAAATTTTTTATTGGAGTACCACACTACTAGCGAGCATTATAGGTCAGTTGACATCTTGCAGATAGTGGACACACAGGAACTTCGGGTTTGGGACCATCCCGTGTTCATTTTTCTTCGAGAGAGTTCCATGTTTTAGTCCTCGGCTCATAGTACGAGGACATCTGGCTACTTTCTCCACTGTATGCAAATGGGCAGCATTACTGCCGTGACAGGGTGGTGGAAGGACCGTAGAGGCCTTCAACGATGACTTTTTTACTTGGCTATCATGATAGATCTCGGCTATTGAGGACTACCCATATGCGGGGATCGACTTCCTCAGAGATCCAGCGATACCAGTGCCTCCTGGTGAGGAGCAAGGGGAGATGGGTAAGTCTCCACATATACAGTTTTTTGTTTTGTTTTGTATATGTAATTTTTATGTCTTTTTGATATATATATCATGTTTTTGTAAACCAGAGTTTTTGATGGGTGAACGTTCATTGCATGCAGATGTGGGACCCGTGCGACCTGCCGACTATGCACGGAACAGGCGTCGCCCACGGTCTAAAGCCGTAGCTGCCGCCGCTGGAGGACCAGCAGTAGCCGGGAACCTCCTAGCAGGATAGGTCGAGAGAGTCTTGAGGCGGATTGAGCGGAACTTTACTGCGCTCACTCGCACAGTTCCCATGGCAGAGATAGAGGACTTTCCGCCCTCCTTGCAGACTCATATTGTAGGGGTACCTCAGACATGGGTCTGATTGTTTAGGCATTTGGGTCAGGCTGTATATGAGTATAACAGGGCCCATAGGCCCTGAACAGACTTTAGACTTTTATGTGCCAAGAGCACTAATATGTATATATTTTTTGAGGGCATAAGCCCCAGTGACTCGTTATTGTTCCCACTTTTTGAGGCGCTTGCGCCCATCTATGTACTCTGAGGATTTTATGATGTTTATATATGGTTTTTATCTCTTTTTTGTGTCTTATGGATTATGTGTACAAAAATGTATTTACATGTTTATGATCATGATATTTTTATGTGTGAGCAAGATGCCAATCTAAAATGTGATTAGCTAGAGTATCCGTGATTTGATTTAGACTCTTAGGAACATGAAAATATGTAATATAATCAAAGTTGTGTTCCAAGAGATGTACCCTAAGGAATCGTCTGTGTAAAGTTGGGTCATGCACCCGGTATATTTTGTTTAGTTGCGGCACAACCAATTGAGCATCTAGATAGACCCGGAGACGAGAGATACCCAATGACAAAGCGTCACGAAGAAACTCAATAACTGCACTATACTCAACAACATTGTTTGTGGTGTCACCTAAGCATATACCTCTGAAAGATAACAACTGACCCTGTGGTGTAAATATTACCCAAGCTGCGGAGGCAAGCCTCTGCCTGTGGTGACTAGCACCATCCGCATACCCAACGAACACCTCAGACTCACTTGACATCTGCCATATCGACGAAAGATAACATCAATGACACGTCCATAACACGTTTTTAAAAGAAATGTAAAAAGTAATAGTAAAAAGACTATACATATGTTACAAAAAGTTACCCACATTGACCATTCTATGAGTAATACTTCTTGAGGTAGAGCCCATTTCTAGGCTCTGCCAAAGCATTCCCTTCAAAATCGACCAAATGATAAGAACCCTTTTTTAAAACCTCCTTAATAATGAAGGGTCTGAACCACATGGGTTTAAACTTTCCTGCCCCCAGGGGGTCCTTATCTTGGTCATAGACCAGGACAAGGTCACCCTCAGAGAAAAACTGAGGACGAACAGACCTATCATATTGACACTTGACCTTATGTTTATGAGCCTCATTGGCCAGGGATGCATCGCGACGCTGTTCATTAAGCTGCTCAAGGTGTACTAACCGTTCTTCAAGTGGAGAAGTGTCTGGCAATAACTGTACTACCAATTTCAGAGATGGAATTTGACATTCGATGGGCAAGACTGCCTCCATCCCATAAACGAGTTGGAAAGGTGAGAAACCGGTTGCAGTCTTAACTGAGTTTCGGTAAACCCATAATTCCGAGTATAACATCAAATGCCAATTTGACTTGGCTGAGTTGATAGTTCGCTGTAGAATTGTCTTAAGAGTTTTGTTTACAGCTTCCACCTGCCCATTGGCTTGGGGATAGTAAGGTGATGAATGTTCTTGCCGTAACCCAAGATTTGATGTTAACTCGGACATCATTTGGTTCTGAAAGTGACTGCCATGGTCAGTGACAATCTCTCTCGGGACACCGAACCGTGCTATAATCTGGTTAAATAAGAAGAGAGTTGCAGTCTCTCCATCATCTTTGAACGTCGGCATAGCTTCGACCCACTTAGTGAAGTAGTCGACAACTACAATGATATAGCGGTTCCCCCTTGTTGATGGGGGGTTTCATGTAGTGTAGTCAATCCCCCACTTAGTGAAGGGATTGACGGTGATGACATGAAACATGGGAGCTGGATGTGCCCTCATCTTCTGTGAGAAGATTTGGCACGGATGACACTTCTTGACCGACTCAATACAATCTTTCATAAGTGTGGGCCAGAAGTAACCTACTCGTAAAATCTTTTGGGTTGTTGCCAACCCGGACAAGTGACCGCCACAGGCTCCTGTATGACAATCGTTGAGCACTATGACGGCCTCCTCATGAGTGAGACATCGGTGTAAGATGCAGTCTACACCTCTCCGATATAACGTATCATTGAGTATGATATAGTTCTTGGCTTGATGGCGTATCCACCGACGCTCATCACGAGAAGCAGAGGTGGGGAACTTCAAAGTCTGGAGATAGATCAGTATATCTCCGTACCAGGGGTCTGAAGATTCAATCAAAAACATATCCCCCCGGATAGGCGATTCCTCAGGAACAACATCACCTGACTCAACCAGAAGCTCCGAGATAAGTTCTGCGGAGACCAATAACTTTTTGGACTTGGCTGAAATGAAGTCTAAGTCAAATTCTTGGAGGATTACCATCCATCTACTGATTTTTCTGTCGATAACTCATCGTTTCAACATGTACTGGAATGGATTCATGATGGCAACGACGGTGGTCTTACGAAATAGAACATAGTGATAGAACCATTGAACAGCATGAACTGCTACCAACACAAGTTTTTTGAGATGGGTATAATTAAGTTCCGGTCCTACGAGGCCTCGACTCAGGTAATAGATCATGTATTTGGAAAATGAATCATCCTCCTGAACCAAAACCATGCCTATGGTTGACTCTGCGGTAGTCAGATATAATAAGAAGTCTTTGTTATAATTAGGTGGCCATAGCAGAGGTGTGGTAGTAAGGGCATGTTTTAATGCGTCGAAAGAGCATTGAGCGGCTTCGTCCCAGAAAAAGGGAACATCTTTCTTTAGTAAACGCATAAAGCCCTTGGTGATTTCGGCATAGTTGGCAATGAAGCGTCGTAAGAAGTTCTCCTTGCCTTGAAGACTTTGAAGTTGTAATATTGTGCGTGGGGGGGGGGCAATTGGACTATTGCCTCCACCTTGAGAGGATCGACCATGATCGTGGTTGTTGAAATGATGAAATCTAACAAACATCCCGACATGATGCAAAAGCTGAACTTGTTGGGATTCTAGTGAATCCTGAAGTAGTGACAGCGTTTGAAGATTAGTCTAAGGTGTGTAGGATGATCCTTTCGCTTGTGAGAGCGTGATGCTAAATCATCTAGATAGGCCTCGACTATATGCTTGAGGTCATGAAACGCAAAAGACATGGCCCATTGGAAAGTGGCTCTAGCATTCTTAAGGCCAAAAGGCATCTTGCGATAGGCGAATGTACCCCACGGACAAATGAATGCCATTTTGTGTTGGTCCTCGGGTTTGATTTGGATTTGATTATATCCTAAAAAACTATCCATGAACGAAAAGGCTTCACAACCGACACATTCATCAATCATCTGGTCGATGAATGGGGTTGGATAATTATCTTTTGGACATGCCTTGTTCAAATCATGGAAATCAGTACATACACGAATCATGCCTTGTTTTTTATCGACCAACATGGGATTTGACACCCATTGAGTCAAATGGATAGGGTAAATGAACCCTGCCTTGAGCAATTTCTCAACCTCATCCTTAATGGCTGCTGCTTTCCTAGGATTAACTCTACGAAGTTTTTGTTGAACAGGCTTAGCATTAGGATACATTGTGATCTCATGTTCAACTATTTTTGGATTGATGCCTGGCATTTCCTCATAAGACCAGGCAAAAACGTCGCAGAATTCTTTGAAAAGATCCGTGTAAATTTGAATCTCTTTGGGGGAGAAATCCTCTTCGACGAAAACATTCTCCACGATGCCAGGGTTTCAGGAGATGTTGATAGGTATCGTGGCAACAATACTCACCATATTTCCCTCAGCATAAATTTCCTGTGTAGCTAAGAGGTTAATGGGACATGGTTGATCTCCCGTCATGGTGATAGTGAATTCTCCTGCCTCGATTCGGATTAACTCTGGGAGGAAATATGGTCTGTGATGAAGATCTTCCCAAGGTTTTTCCGGACTAGTCATTGCTTCGATTATAGCTTCGTCAGAAGGCAAGATTAAGTCTAACAAATTGGTATTAGCGAGAGAACCCTGAGCCCAGATAGGCTCAAGAGGTGGATCCAACTCTTGTGCGAGAGTCGGATCATGAGTAGTTGAAGCTTGCTGGACCAAGGAGTATGCTACTTCAGCGGCTGACAAGGACATGGACATGCCAGCATGCCCCGTCTCATCCATCGTGGCTGATGGGAAAGGAAGAATCCACAGATCCTGAAAGTAAGTCATACGGAACGACGAAACGTGACAAATCTCAGCCTTGTGGTGAGTCAATATAAACTTGACATTGCCATGAGGAGGTGGGTAATTGAAAGTACCCATCAAATATAGGCACAATCCAACTCCTACATTAACGACACCAGATTGAGGATTATCAATCATGGGAACCGTGGATGCCCCCAAAGCTGGGTCAGGTATAGAGAAGGACAATTGATCGATGGTCACTATCTGACCCTTGTGTGGAAACAACAAGATGCGGAAAACTGTAGCAACCATCGCTTGCATAGCATAAGTCCAACTACGACCTAACAAGAGATTGTAGTTGAGGGGGGCATTGACTACCTCTACTTTGACGCACATGGTCTTCCCTCCTAACTGCACAGGGAAAGAAGGAATGATGCCATGTGGTCGGAATGAATGACCGTCGAACGCAGTAAGGAGAGTAGGTGATGGATACAACTCGGGATGATCGATGGCTTTCCAGTATGCTAACGACATAACACAAGTCGAAGCACCCTCGTCGACCACCATGCGGAAGATATTTCGTGTAAAATTTTTCATGGGATGAGCCACTACTATCTGAAACGCGACGTGGTAAGGCAGACGAGGTTTCAAGTCCTTCGTATCTAACATGATGGTATCTAGGTTACAAGTCTCAGTAGAAACTAAAGCAGTCAATAAGGCTTTTCTCTGAGCAGGCCAACTTTGGAGGACCTCCAAAGCAGACATAGCACAAGGGGTTTGGGATAAATCTTCCACCATAGAGTAATTATGGGTGGCCCTTGCGTTTGGATTGTGAGAAGCTTTCTTAAATGCACCCTTTGGAATGCATGTCATTGTTTCTCCCAATGTCTTCTCAATCTGTAGAGGAAGAGATGGGATTTCAGCTTCTTTACCCTTCTCAGAGGCGCTTGGTTTACTATAGTCGTGCGCTCTAGTCGTTATTAAAGAATCACCCCTAACCATATATATGTTTGCGGATGAGGAATTGTTTGGAGGAGGGCAGGTTTCTTGGCTGCCCCCTTCGGCACTTGTAGAGGCTTGAGTTAAATTTTTCCCATGCTGAAAGGGATTAGTCAACACGGCTTTCTATTGCTGTGTGACAAACTTCTGGGCCTCTTCAAGTCGAGGAAATAGATGGGTCGGGTGGTCTTCTGCAGACAAGTTGCACGGATACCTCGCCTTCCGCTTTTCCATGGTGCCCTCGCCAACATTATCAGTGGGTTTCTTCTCTCCCTTACCCTTCTTTTGTTGTTTTTTCTTCCCTTTAGGCTACTAGTTGGCCTCTGGGTTAGTTGTATGCATGGAGTGTACTTCCGACATTTAGGTAGGAGGAGCAGCCAAAGCAGTAGTCTGGCTGGCCGCTGAGTGTTGTATGGATAACTGTTGCAATTGTTTTGTCAATTGCTCAGCAGGCTTGGTTTGGGCTGAACCAACAATACCATCGGCATGCGGTCCATCTCTCTGTCTAGTTTTATCTAGAATTGATCATGGTGCATCCGACATGATGTTGTATAATAGAGAAGCTCAAACTCTTGAGCCCTCATGATGGCATATTCCTGGGAGAAAACCCCAGAAGTTGCGACGTCTTTGGATAATTGGGGGACTAAAGACTTAAGGAACCACTCAAGCAGGAATGCTAGTGGAACTGGCACTTTGATTAGACTCTTTTGACGTCTCCACTCTCGGATATGATCAGAGATATGGTCTGCTGTCATCTGTTCAAAATTGGCTAGCAATTTTGTGCCGACGTCGTATCTCACAGGTAACTGGAAATGGTTAAGGAAGGCCATAGCCAGTTCACCAAAAGAAGAATATCGTGAGCGATCAAGTTCGATGTACCATTTCGCGGCACTCCCAATAAGAGTACGTTGAAACAATCACAACTGGATGGAGTCATCTTTCAGTGAGTTAGATGAACACCAAAGGTGGAAAGTAGTCACGTGATCACTTGGATATTCGTTAGGATTGGCCTCGAACTTTGGAATGTTCGAAGGCAACTTCGTTGGCACAGAAGACCACCGTGGATCGTGACAGATAGGATCATTTAACAACCGTGTCAAATCGGGCAAGTGTAACGTCGCCAAGAATGGTAGTTTGGGTTGCTGCTGATAGCCTGGGAAAAAGGGTCCTGGAGTTTGACTGGCACCAGGTTGCCAGGAAAAGTTTGGCTGCTGGTCCAGATTCTGGTAGAAACCATAACCCTGACCAGCGTAAGGATTTTGCATCTATGGAGACATCATTGGCTGATTCCCCATGAAGGACATAGGATGTTGGGCATTCATCGTGTTTGACGGACTTTGGGAAGGTTTACTCCATGCCGGTCCTGATGGGAGAGGCATAGAAGTCTGTTCGGGGTTCCATTGACTGTGGAAAGAATTACCCCAGAATGACATTCTAGAGGAAGGAATGGATCCTTGTCTTGAGTTCCAAGGTCCTAGTATATGTGCCCCCGACACAGGAATAGTACCCTGCGCCGGAGTAGACTGTCCAAAAATGGGTGTGCCCCCAGATGGGAAAGTAGTGGATGCGAAAGTGTTATTACCAAATGTCCCATTCCAAACAAACGATGATGAACCTACCGACAGAGTTTGCGCAGGTGTTCCTTGACTCCCGGCTCTAATTGAACTTGTGTGTGCAGGCTGCCCGGTGGACTGCTGATGCAGACCATCAAGCGAAGGGGATGAAGGAGGGATATGACCTCCAACGTAAGGAAAAGCATTAAAAGGGACAGGAATGCCCCCAATTTGACCTTGCAGAGGAGTGTTAGAGATTCCTGCCCCTAGAACCTAAGTCTGTAAAGTGGAGTAAGTGAGTGCAGGATTGGTACCCGAACTAGGCATACCGTATGAGAATGGAGGGCCTATCGCACTAGGTGTGAAGGGAGGTGTGGCCACCGCAATAGATGGGGATGGGACACTGTGCAATGTAGTTACGGTCGAGACCATAGTGGCTTGGACCGACGATGACAAGTTAGGAGATGCTTCTCCTGTGGTGACAACGGTGATGGGAATGGAAGAATTCCCAGAGGAAGTAACAACGCTTGTTGCCATAGCTGTGTGAGGCACTGACAGGTGTTCGTAAAATTGAATTGGCACAATAACTTGCAGCCAAGTATCAGTGGTTGGGGTTTCAAATGAACCAAGATTGGTGATTGATTCCTCCGGGAGTTGTTCGGGCTCAATGGTTTGAAACCCGGTTTCTTTGAAAGACCCTTGTTGTTCTAGCCTCCACCTCAATGGTGGCGGGGGTGGCTGTAGTATAATCGGTGGCAGGCCCAGAAGCCTTCGTGACCATCGGAGCTATGAATCCTACACTGTGTGAGAAGATCCACGACATGCTAAGGTATTCTACACGATCAAACAATAACACACACTAAAAAGAATCCCTTAAGAGACAAATCAAGCAAACACTAAACTAGTTGGAAGAACAGTTACAACAACCAACACTAGAGAAACTTACCGGTGCAAGTGCAACTCAAAAATGGAAGCACCCTCCAGGTATACTCTGCAAAGTGTGGCCTGATGTTTGTCCTAGGTACCACGGTATACCCCCACAGTCACCTGTGTATGTCCCTAGAAAATATTGGCAACTAGTTTGCCCGCACGCAAATAGTCACCAGGCGGGTACAGTTGATAGTTGGGTAGACCACAATGAGCAGGGTATCAAGCCCAAAACCTGTCAAGGGTATCAAGAGAAAATGGTCTGGAAGACAACTGAGGACCTCAAACGGATTTGAGACCCACGAAGCCCCATGGAAAATGTAAATGACGGAATCCCTCAACAAATCCTCGACATGTGTTCTCCACTACGCTCAGTCCGGCTTTGGAGGGGTTATCTCCGCTACCTTTCCTTACGCAACCTCGTGTTTAGCCCCTGTGTTAGAGGGGGGTCCTGGATAACTTTCACGTAATTGGACTTCTACACTCCCTATGACAGAATGCAATGTTTGGTTTGAGTGGCCTTGGAGAATTTACTCTCCAACCTATTCCAAGGCCCTAGTCCTGAGCTAGTGTATGAACCCTACAAACAAAAGAGTCTAATAGATTTTAAATTGGCATTTCTTTTATGGGATTTTTTACGTCACAAGGTATGAAAGTGAAATTGATGGTGTGTAAAGACTCAAAGCAAAATGAATAAGAAATTCTTGGAGACAAAAACTTTTACAAAAAAAATGCAAAAACCAACAACTTTCCACTAAGAAAGACTTCTTTTCTTTTCAACTTTTCTAAGATTTCATGCAACAAACATAAAGAAATTTTGCTCAATCTATGAGCTACTTATGCTCCTAAATGCATTGAAAAAAACTTATGAAAAAATACTTCTTCCTAGCTATTGATGCAACAACACAATCTTCAAACAAAGAAGCAAATGAAAAAAAAAGTAATTTTTTTTTATTTCAGTGCTAAATGAAGCAACAAAGGGAAAATGCCAACAAGAACAAAACCAAGAAAACAAAATAAAATTCTGGCTTAAAGTGCAGATCGCAAAGGACCAGAGAAAAGACGCACAATGGCAATCAAAAAAGCACTAACTCTTACGCTTATCTAAAAACCATAAAACAAAATCTTTTTCTTTTTTATCTTTTCTATCAACAATCAACTAATAAAACACAGGCTAAGGGTAAGAGGCCCTAATCTACTGGCTGTGCAACCCTAGACTCAATCCCCTGAGAGGAACACTTCTCACCACAGGAAGGGATGACTGCCCCACCCTGATTGAAAAGACACCACTCAAGCCTGCTACTGTCACTGAAACAGCACGTGGGAAAACACGTGCTGATCTATAACAGAGCGCGGGTACCCACAGGCTGTACTTACACAGGCTGCATGTATGAATAAACCCCAAGAGAAAATTAAACACAGGTAGCCCAAACCTGGAAGAGGCCTCTGGTATTGACAACCAGGGTCTCCTAGAGGCTTGGATGCTTCTTCTTCAACAGAAAAGAAAAAATAATTGCAAAAAGAAAACAAACAAAATAAAGCAAACTGAGACAAGACAGTGAACCAACAAGACCCAGACAGGATCCAGAAAGCCCCCTAAGAATGTAGAATTCTGACAGGGAAGAGGAGACTACCACTTAAGCTCTCTGAGTCCTACACGCTACTGAAACCTCTACAACAAGCGTTCAAACGTGGGCTGTAGAAGGTTAGGGCATGGGTTACACGCATGCAGACCTTCTGCAGGCCACGTGTACCTCTGTGTGTCCCGATAATAAATGTCAAGCAACAGTCAAGGAAAAAATGGTATTAAGAACCAAGTTCCCTGCTAGCTCTGACCTAACAGAAAACAAACAAACAAAGAAACAAAAAATCTATTCTTTTAAACTACCCAAAAACCTCACTTAAATCCGGAAACCCTAAGAGTATCTTCCCCAGCAGAGTCGCCAATTCTGTTGTTGGGAAATAATACCCTACGGACTAACAAGCTAGGGCTAAACTTGCATGCAGATCATGACCCTAAATAAATTACTTTTAACCTATCACCCCAAAACTCAAACCCCTTTTTCACACACAAGCATGGAAAAGACCTACTAACCTTTTTACTGATGTTTGGTGTAGATCCTCCGTTGCGCTTTGTCCGCTTGCTTGCACTGCTCCTTCCAAAGACAATCCTGCAACCAAGACAAAACAATACGTATGCATGCTATTTTTCTACTTGAGGGTTAGAGATTAAGCATAAATCAAATAAAACATATATAACTCGTGCATTGGGACGAGAAAAGTATTCTTTTATTAATCTCAAGATAAATCAACTTACAATAATGATAGAGACCGGCCACCGTTCCTCGATCCTAATCCTAGGCTCCTCCTCTTCTTTGTCCTCCAACTGCTTTGCTTGAATTCTCCTTAGGCTTGAGGAAAGGCTAAAGGGTTGGGACAAACGGATTCAGCAATTGGGCAGAGTTTCTTTGCTATAATTTTCCTCCTCCAAATAGTACCCCTACCCCTTCTTTTATAGGCTAGAAGGAGCTAGGGTTTTGGATGAACTCTCGACCATGCATGGATGGGAGTTTTAGTTAACTGACCCATATCTTTTTGTCCCGTCGGCAACTTTCCTGTTTTTTTTCTTTGTTAGGTAAACGCGGGCTATAGTAGGCCAGCCAGCGTTCCAACGTGTGCAGTAGTAGGCCTGCCAGCATTCCAACGCGTGCAGTAGAGGGTTAGGGCGCGTGCTACTTGATTTAAGAGGATTTTCAAGAGTTTATTCAGCATGGCTTTGGCAAGGAAGAGATATGAGTTGGCCTGATGCCAGGTAAGCATGTGTGGTGCAATTTAGGGTTATAACAACTGCCGTAAACCTGTACCAATAAACATGCACCAAACAACCTGTACCAATAACCTGAACCATGTATCAACCATGCATCAACTTGTACCTCAACCTGTAATCAACCTATACCATAAACAAGTGCATCAACCATGCACCAAATTGTACCTCAACCTGAAAAACTTACTTAACTTTCACAACAAGAGACTAGCATTTTCATCAAACTTTACTTTAGTCTCACATGACTAGTTTTGGATTAGTCAAAAACCCTAACTTGAAATAATCATAACTTTGTACTTGTAATGAATCAAGATATGAAAATAGTACACAATGTTCTTCAGTTTGTTTTATGCAATTCCTCCAGGTGTCACTACTTGGAACCTCTCAGAAAAGGAGTTATAGCAAAAATGACATACCTTGTTGAATTCTGGCTTATTCTAGAGAGAGAACTTGTAGAGCATGCCCCGCAAAAAATATTTGTTGTATGGATTTGAAAATGTTACACATAATACTACATATTGTACTATAACCAACACATTTTTTCTTACTAAATTTGGATCTATTATGAAGAAGTTATGACATTTTTACCCGAAACACTTGTTTTAGACTAGTTTCAGGACTAGCCACAAACCCTATTTTCCACGGAGTGTAACTCCAAAAATACAATGACCCACAAGATTAAATTTATACCACTGCTACTTGGATATGATTTCTCAATGGCCTCCCAATTTCACGGTTTGAATCATTCTAGAAAAAAGGTTATTGCGAAAATGGTGAGATGACTTGTAAATAAAATACCTTAGAAAGCATCATCAAAAGAATTTATCCTCCCTTGAATTTCGGCCTTCTTTACTTCACCTTCCCTCTAAAATTCGACTTATATATATCCTTTGGTTACCTCAGTCACTTGTAGATATTAAATATTCTCAAGTGTGATTAAAATGAGAAACCCTTGCCTCTTATTTATACTCTCCAAGTAGCTTCCTTAGAAGCATCTTCTAGGCCACTTTGTCCACATAGTCACCTATGTCCAACTTTGCCCAAATTTCCACTTGTCCATGTATCCAATATCCACTTGACCACTTAACCCATTTTCCTCATTTTAGGGTTAACCTTCCTATAACCACTTTCCATAATTAGAAAGTTCTCCATTTACTTTATTATTTAAATAATCCTCCTTGACTTTGTCACTTCACTTTATTATTTAAATAATCCTCTTTGATTTTGTCACTTCACTTTATTATTTAAATAATCCTCTTTGATTTTGTCACTTCACTTTATTATTTAAATAATCCTCTTTGACTTTTTCACTTCACTTTATTGTATAAATAATCCTCTTTGACATTGTCACTTCACTTTATTATTTAAATAATCCTCTTTGAATTTGTCACTTCACTTTATTATTTAAATAATTTCTTCTTTGCAAGCACTTTGACTTCTTTGACCTTTTGGGGTTTCAAGCCAATCATATGAGGGTCCTTCAACTTCATAAGGCCATAACTCTCAAACCGTGAGGAGTTATGTGACATTCCACATACCACCAGAAATGGCATGACATGCACTATCCATCTAGAATAGTCTTACTTGTAAATATATCAAAACTCATACCAGTATACATCAAACAAACTTTGGTCCATTACCCAAACCTTTGTCCTACTGGAATTCACTACTAGACTTTCTTCAAGGATTGAAATCAATGAAAACCAACCCAATTAATCAACAATATTCCCCTTTGGCATTGATGGCAACACTCTGATGAAATATTGAAATCACATCACTCATGCTCCCCTTGGAACCATGCCTACATCTTTGTGAACAACGCTCCCTCTGGAACCATGCCTCTGTCCTCTGCATATGATAAATCTCTCCCTCTTTATCATCAATGGAAAAGGTATATTTCCATTAGGGGTTTCTCCCCCTAACTGACTCGTCCGATCTCCCAACCTGAACTGTCCTCTTTATGGTGTTTCCTCGTGTACATCTAAGACGCATAAGATAAGCATTCAAAATAATTCATTTTGGAGTAGAGATAACTTTGAGTCTCTGGAGAAGATACTCAAAGGCTTCCTGTGGAAACGTTTTTGTAAAAATGTATGCCACTTGTTCTTTTGTGCCCACATATTCAACTATGATTTTCTTTTTTGCAACCTGTTCCCGTAGAAAGTGATACTTTATTGGAATGTTCTTCGTCTTGGAGTGCATCACCGGGTTCTTTGAGATACTGATGGTGCTTGTATTATCACAATAGACTGAAATGGGCTCATCATACTCAACCTGTATATCGGTCATAGTTTGTTTCATCCATAGAAACTGTGTACAACATGTTGTTGCTGCAATATACTCTACCTCAACTGTAGATAAAGATACTGATGATTGTTTCTTTCTTATCCATGATACTAAACACTCACCCAAGTAGAACGCTGCTCCACTGGTGCTTCGTCAATCATCAATGCAACTTGCCCAATCTTCATCTGTGTATGCAATAAGTGATAGATCCTTTCCTTTTGGATACCATAATCCAAACTCTTTTGTTTCTTTGAGATATCTGAAAATCCTCTTCACTGCTAATACATGTGATTCCTTTAGTGCTGCTTGAAATCGTGCCACCTATCCAACTGCCTTCATTACATACAGTCTGGATGTTGTCACATATAGTAGGATACCAATCATTGACCCGTATTGCCTCTAATTTGTAGACTTTGAATCATCATGTTTTCTCAACTTGCAACTGGTTTTCATGGGAGTGATAACTGGTTTGCAATCTTCCATTCTGAACCTCTTTAGCATTTCTCTGATATACTTGGTTTGAGAAATAAAATTCCTTGGTTTCTTTGACATATCTAAAGACCCAGAAAGAAGGATAGTTCTCCGAGTAATGACATTTCAAATTCATTATGCATGTCCTTTGCAAATTTCTATTTTAACCTGTCATCAATACTTCAAAAAATAATATTATCAACATAAAATTCAATTAATAAAATACTATATTGAGTTACCTTGATATAGAGGTTGATGCCTGCACTTCCTTTTATGAACCCTTCCTATTGTAGATATTTATCCAATCTAGAGTACCATGTTCTAGGAGCCTGTTTTAGACCATATAAGGCATTCTTTAATTTACACGCATAATCTACATTCTATGACAACTGAAATCCTTCTGGTTGTTCAATGTAGACTTCTTCTTCAAGTTCCCCATTCATAAAAGATGATTTTATGTCCATCTGATACACTTTAATATTTTTGGAGCATGCATAAGATAAAAGCAATCGGATTGCTTCCATTCTGGAAACTGGGGAAAATGTCTCTTCAAATTCGATTCCATCAACCTATACATATCCTTTACATACCAATCTAGCATTTTCCCTTGTAACCTGTCCATATTCATTCAATTTATTCCTTTATACCCACTTTGTGTAGATCACATTCTTATCCTTTGGTCTTGGAACCAATCCCCAAGTGTTATTTTTCTCTATTTTATCCAATTCTTCATCCATGGCCTTATTCCAAAATTCATCCTTCCCGGCCTCTTCAAAATTGGTTGGTTCAATCGTAGATGAGAGTGCTAGGTGCGTTTGTTTTGGTGAACGAATTCTTCTTCTAGTTTCCACTCTTGTATCTTTGTTTCCGATAATTGGATCTAAAGGATGATTCTTCTGTACTCGTCTGCTAGGTTTCTTCTTCTTCTTCTATTGGATTCTCTTCATCTTCCCCTTCTACTTTGTTTTCATCTTTTGCTTCTTCTTTGTAAAGTTGTTCCATTGATTCATTTTCTTCTTCCTTTAATTCTTCTCTACCTGTTTCATCAATTGTTACGTTAATGATTTCCACAACTTTATTCAATCTCAAGTTATAACACTTGTATGCTTTCCTTGTACTTGTGTAAACAACAAGTAATCCTTTGTCCACATGAGAGTCAAAATTTCCCATTCCTTCCATATTCTCTTTTGATGTATCATTTTCTTCCAAAAACTCTGAAGTTCTTCACATTTGTTGGTCTTCCTTTCCATAGCTCGTAGGGAGTTTTTTCAGTGTTGTTTCTGAGCATTACCCTGTTTTGAATGTGAGTTGTTGTATGCATTACCTGTGTCCAAAATATATCCTTCAATTTGGAATCCATTATAATTGTTCGAGCCATTCCCTGTATTGTCCTGTTCTTTCTTTCAACCACTCCATTTTATTGAGGTGTCATAGAAACATAGAATTTCCTTTTTATTCCATGCCTGCTGCAGTAGTCCATAAATTCCTTTGAAGTGAACTCTCCTCCATTATCATATCTCAAGCATTTTATTTTTGAATCCATTTCATTTCCAACCATTTCCTTGTAGACCTTGAAGTTTTCAAAATCTTCTGACTTATTCTTGAGAAAGAAAACTACAGTCACTCTTGTATAATCATCAGCTAATAGCATAAAGTATTTCTCACCTTTTAAAACCTTTGCTGTAGTTGGTCCAACTAGATCAGTATGCACAATTTCTAGTGGTCTTATCGTTGAATATTGTTTTGATTTAAACTTGGTCTTTGTTTTGTTTCCTTGTTGACAATACTTGCATAAAGTGTTGGTTTGTTTTGTGATCTCGGGAATTTCTCTATGCGCTTCCCTTTTCCTGACTTTGACAAGGTTATAAAAATGTATGTGACCCATTCTTCTGTTCCATAGCCAACTTTCATCTTCCTTTCCTAGGCAACACTTTTCATTTCCAATTTCACTTAATACATATATGTTGCTTGAAGTTCTGGGAGTTGTTGCAATCAATTTTCCTAAACCTTCTTTTCTTATCTCTCACTTTTGTGAATCAAAAATAACTTTATGACCTTGGTCATAGATTTGACTCACACTTAAAAGATTATGTTTCATATCTTCTACTAGTAGAATATTTTTTTCCTTGGTATTCTTGTTCCCAATTCTAACTGTGCCTTTTCCAATGATTTTAGCTGAATCATCATTTCTGAAGGAGACTGATCCATCTATTTCCTTTCTTAATGTAAGAAACCTGTCTCTATCACCTGTCATGTGTTTTGAATAGCCACTTTCAACATACCAACCATGTTTCTTCTACTTAGCTTGTAGAGTGAGTGTGCATTCTTCATTGCTATATTGATTCTACTTTCTTATCCATGTCCTTTTCTGAGGTTGATGTCTGTGATTATTGTTGTTTTTTTGTGGTTCTCTAGGAGGGACTGTCATTCTGCAATCTTTGGCCATGTTTCCAAAGTTGTTACATTTTTAGCATTCCACTTTAGTTCTCAAAGATTCAAACTTGTTGTAACTTATTCTCTGTGTTTCACTAGGCCTTCTTGGATAAACCTTTTGTGTATGACTTTCAAAGTTGTTAATGTTCTCGTTGTTAGCTCTACAATTCACAACTTTATGTCCAAAATTATTACATGCTTAACATAACTCGAAAATGATAGTTTGATACCTGAGAATTGAAGATATTCTGGAAGGAGGTACTCTTATGAATCCTTCTTCTTCCTGAGGCCTATCTGTTTATGTCAGTCATTGATTCTGAAATACAAATATTCTCGGTTGAGGAGTGTCCTTGTAAGTTTCTTTGTAGACCTTCCTATTGCCTTTGATTGTTTCTGAATAGCCTTTTGGATATGTTTCTTGTTCTGTTGTTTTGGAGCTTGATCCCTTTTCTGTTTGATTGTATAGAAGTCTAGACTTGTCATGATGAGGTTTTTGACTACTGATAATGTCATTCAGAACTTTTGAGTTGTTATACATATTTTTATTTTGAATATCCTTTCTTAATGTGATAATTTATGCTTCCAAATTTCCAATGATCATGTCTCTTCCTTCTAGCTATTCTTTGACTACTTCTTCAATTATTTTATCTTCTTCAATTTGAACCTTCAAATTTGTGATCATTCGTTCTAGTTCATGAGTGTCTTCTTTCTTGTCTAGTTCCACTTGTAGTTTATTGTTTTTCCTATTTTATCTTCTGATAACTTCTATGGAACACAACATTTTTTCTCGGTGGTCAACTTATGCCTCTTCATATTCTTCTTCAGAGTCTTATTTATCAGAGTCTTCTATTGCCATGAATATAACTCTTTCTGTCTCACTATCACTGACTTCATCTTCATCTGATGATGAGATGTCTTCTTTGGTGCATAAGATTTTCTTGAAAAAATTATTTATGGTTCTTTTGCCTTTATATGTTTGTTTTCTATTTGAGTGACCTTCATCATTTGTCTTTTTATTATGAGGAAATTTTTTAGAAAAATGACCAATACCATCACAATCAAAACAAATCAAAGGAAGCTTACCTCTATACCTGTTGTTGGTTCCCTTGTTCAATCTTCTGACAAAGTTGGACACTTCTTCATCATCTTCCTAGACGTCGCTACTTCTTCTATGTTCTTTTTATTTTTGCTTTCCCTTTTGCTTTGACCTTTTGGATTCTTTGAAGGCTACTTCTTTTATATCTAGATTTTCCTGTTCAGTTCTCATTTCATATGCTATGAATATTCCATGTAGTTCGTCCATGCTTATTGAGTTTAGATATGCTATTTCTTCTAGTGTTGATATCTTATGGTCAAATCTCATAGGAAGAGATCTTATTACGTTTTGAACAATTACAAATTATTTGATTTATTCTCCCAATCCCAAGATTGTTTCATCAACTCATAAAAAGTAAGCTGCAATGGTCTCATCTTCCTTCATATTTAGTTGTTCGAACTGACCTTTGTAAGTTTGAAGCTTTGCTGCTTTGACTTTTGAATCTCCTTCATAAATATTTCGAGGTTTGTCCCAAATCTCTTTAGCAGATTTACAATGTGAAACTTTGGTGAATACTGATTCTCCAAGACCATTCTGAAGTGAATTTGTGGATTTGGAGTTATTCTGACCAAGTTTCATATCTTTGTCATTTGTCAGCGGAACCGTTGGTGTTGTGTATCCATCTACAATTGATTGTAAAATTTTAAATCCCTGTGCCTGTATATATGTCTTCATACTTATGCTTCAAAAGGCATACTTATGTCCATCAAACTGTGGTATTCCATTTTTATACATGTTGTTTCTCTCCACAATCTACCTCTCGGTGGTTAAACTGATTTATGAAGGAACCTACTCTGAAACCAATTGTTCGATTACTGAGAGGGGGGGTGAATTAGTAATAAAGGAATCTAATCCTTTTTAACCATATAATGCAAGTGTTATATCAATGTAGCATTATCATCCAATATTTGAATAGTAAATAAACAATGAACAAATGAACAATCATACAAATAAAAAGTACACAAATGTTTTTACATGGAAACCCAAAGTAGGAGAAAACCATAGAATGTTTTTTCTTATATGTCTTGAAGAATTACATTCATTGGAAGCACCAACTTCCTTTGTTTTCTAGTTGCAAATGGAAGGATGATACAACCCCCTAGTTGCTCAAGCTACAACCTAATGGAAGCTCCAACAACCCAATTCTCTGGCTACAATCAGAGTGAGGCTATAACCCCCCATGTTCTCTGACTACAACCACCTATCCTTGCCTCGTCCAACCGCCCTGATGTATAAGTAGAATTATGGAACCACTATCACATAATCACTCTGACATATATTGATGTAAACCTGTACCAATAAACTTGCACCAAACAACCTGTACTAATAACATGAACCATGTATCAACCATGGATCAACCTGTACCTCAACCTATAATCAACCCGTACCATAAACAAGTGAATCAACCATGCACCACCATGTACCAAACAAACTGTAATCAAATTGTACCATAAACAAGTGCATCAATCATTCACCATCCTGTACCTCAACCTGCAAACCTTCTTTAACTTTAACAACAATATACTAGCATTTTCATCAAACTTTACTTTAGCCTCACATGACTAGTTTTGGATTAGTCAACAACCCTAACTTGAAATAATCATAACTATGTATCTGTAATGAATAGAGATATGAAAATAGTATACAATGCTCTTCAGTGTTTTTTATGCAATTCATCTAGGTGTCACTACTTGGAACCTCTTAGAGAATGAGTTACAGAAAAAATGGCATACCTTGTTGAATTCTAGCTTATTCTAGAGAGCGAACTTGTAGAGCGTGCCCCGCACATAATATTTGTTGTATGGATTAGAAAATGTTACACAGAATACTACAGACTCTACTCTAACCAAAAACAATTGTCTTACTGAATTTGAATATGTTATGAATAAGTTATGACATTTTTACCTGAAACACTTGTTTTAGACTAGTTTCAGGACTAGCCACAAACTCTATTTTCCACAGAGTGTAACTCCAAAAATACAACGAACCACAAGAGGAAATTCATACCACAACTACTTGGATGTGTTTTCTCAATGGCCTCCCAATTTACCGATTGAATCATTCTAGAAAAAATGTTATTGTGAAAATGGTGAGATGACCTGTAAATAACATACCTTGGAAATCATCATCAAAAGAGTTTATCCTCCCTTGAATTTTGGCCTTCTTTACTTCACCTTCTCTCTGAAATTTGGCTTAGATATCCTTTGGTTACATCAGTCATCTGTAGATATTCAATATTCTTAATTCTGATTAAAATGAGAGAGCGTTGCCTCTTATTTATACTCTCCAAGTAGCTTCCTTAGAAGCATCTTCTAGGCCACTTTGTCCACATAGTCACCTATGTCCGACTTTGCCAAAATTGCCACTTGTCCATATATCCAATAGCCACTTGACAACTTAACTATAACATCCCGCTCTGGCGCACTTACTAAACTTATTCTTTGAGGACACTTGCTCGCAAGTGATCTGGATTTTTATGATGATAAAACTTTTTCCTTCCTTATGATGCGTTAGTTATATGACAGGATGTTTTTACTACATTGATGAAGACAGGTGCTGCTGACTTAGTTTCATTGAGTGTGCAGGGTTTCGGACCTTGAGGATGCATAGGCATCGTCAGAACTTCCTTGGACTCCGGATTGAGTCAGGGAGTGGGCTATTTGAGTTGTTCATTGACGATGATAATTGTTTCGTTTTGATGATATGCTATTGATTTATGATATGTTGTTGACATGATCTGACATGATGGTTGATGATGGAGGCTGACGATAGCTTGTTGACCAGACTCATATATGGAGTAAAGGGGCCACACACGAGTTCCAGAGAGATTGAGGGAGAGGTGTGGACAACAACCCTGCCACAGCCTACTAGCACTCTCGCCGTGGCTCGAACTGTAGGTTAACGATTACCTAGTTCGAGAGGATCCACGATGCCATGAGGACAGACTACGACAGTCGCTCATGATGATTCTAAGGGGCGCGCAATAAGGTGGGGGCCTTATTCCTTAGAGCCCTTAGTCTCCCACAAGTTCACCTGGCGGAGTGATGACTCCAGGGGTTATAGAGTCTACCAATCCGTCAAGCCAGAGAGTGGCACCCTTGGAGCACGTGGTGCATCCTGAAGGGCACGTCGCGCAAAGAATTACAAGTCAGCGAGTGGCACCCTTGGAGCACGTGGTGCGTCCTGAAGGGCACGTCGTGCGACAGAAGCAACTGAGGCGAGTGGCACCCTTGGAGCACGTAGTGCGTCCTGAAGGGCACGTCGCTTGGAGGATGATGATGAGACAGCCTAGATGACCCTGAGACCTTAGCACCTGATAAAATTCTTAAAAATGACTCCCCTGATGAATTGTCGCCCAACTCCAAATCTGAACCAAAATTTAAAACACCTCTAAGATAAAATTTTGACAAGCCCTAAGAAAAGATCCTCCAAAAATAAACCTAGGGCGTAAACTAAAACCCTCCTAGGTGTCAATT
>ML779940.1:560505-637925 GCA_009831015.1 Picea engelmannii
CCAATTTTAACTACGAAGTTATAGTGTTAGTCCGAGTAGGTGTTACTTAGAATATAATGATAATTTTAAATGCTATAGGTGAGGGAAGATGTTATGGCACACATATGTCCTGAAATAATTATCTATAAATTTCGTATTGGTAAAATAAAGTTGAATATGAAGTTGTATTGTTTTTTACCGTATAAACGAGATTGCAAGATTGGTGTTGAATGTATGACCCTTACTTATCTCAGTGTTATTGAAATTTAGAAATGAAATGATATGGTTATCTTATTGCGACATTAGTGTAATCTCTTGATATTGATAAGACACATGGCAGAACGTCCTGGGCGCAAGTACAATAGATCACTCAGAGCTAGTAAATGAGGGTGCTATTCTTTTAAATAATGTTGAATTTTGGGTTGTTGTCAGAGTCCTCTTTTCGCGCGCCTTCCGTAAGGGATGTATTTTTTCTTCTCATTTATGTTGTACTTGATTGATTGGTCGCTGTGTCTGTTGTGTCGGGTGGGATGTACACACCTCCATGTTCCTCAGAACAGTCGCCAGCCCTGAGACCTTAAATGGTTAAAATCGATGGGAACCTGGGCTTGAGCATTGATTATGTGTCTTGGAGGTCCTAACCTTGCAGGGTAGGACGGGCGGGTGGTCAGTTTTACTTTGTCGCTAAATGTCTGCGTTGTGCGCCTCTGCCTATGGTTGTAATTGTTGTCGTTTCTCGTTGAGGCCTTCAGTATTCTTGTGCTGAACTTCGTGGTTGAGTCTTGTTGTTTGTCGAGTGGCGTCGTGCCGTTCAGTATGTTGCTACTTCTACACGCGCGCACACACCTTAAACACACACAAAAAAAAAATTGCACCTATTACTAGAATGGTTGTCGTAATGAGGCAGTTCGTTACATATGGTATCAGAGTGGGTTCGACCCACAAGAGGAAATTCATACCACAACTACTTGGATGTTTTTTTTCAATGGCCTCCCAATTTACCGATTTGAATCATTCTAGAAAAAATGTTATTGTGAAAATGGTGAGATGACCTGTAAATAACATACCTTGGAAATCATCATCAAAAGAGTTTATCCTCCCTTGAATTTTGGCCTTCTTTACTTCACCTTCCCTCTGAAATTTGGCTTAGATATCCTTTGGTTACATCAGTCATCTGTAGATATTCAATATTCTTAATTCTGATTAAAATGAGAGAGCCTTGCCTCTTATTTATACTCTCCAAGTAGCTTCCTTAGAAGCATCTTCTAGGCCACTTTGTCCACATAGTCACCTATGTCCGACTTTGCCAAAATTGCCACTTGTCCATACATCCAATAGCCACTTGACAACTTAACCCATTTTTCTCATTTTAGGGTTAACTTTCTTATAACCACTTTCCATAATTAGAAAGTTCTCCATTTACTTTATTATTTAAATAATCCTCCTTGACTTTGTCACTTCACTTTATTATTTAAGTAATCCTGTTTGATTTTCTCACTTCACTTTATTACTTAAATAATCCTCTTTGAATTTGTCACTTCACTTTATTATTTAAATAATCATCTTTGACTTTATCACTTCACTTTATTATTTAAATAATCCTCCTTGACTTTGTCACTTCACTTTATTATTTAAATAATCCTCTTTGGTTTTGTCACTTCACTTTATTATTTAAATAATCATTTTTTACTTTGTCACTTCACTTTATTATTTAAATAATCCTCTTTGACTTTGTCACTTCAATTTATTATTTAAATAATCCTCTTTGACTTTGTCCCTTCACTTTATTATTTAAATAATTTATTATTTGCAAGAACTTTGACTTCTTTGACCTTTTGGGGTTTCAAGCCAACCATTTGAGGGTCCTTCAACTTCATAAGGCCATAACTCTCAAACTGTGAGGAGTTATGTGACGTTCCACATACCACCAGAAATGGCATGACATGTACTATCCATATAGAATAGTCTTACCTAAAAATATAGCAAAACTCATACCATTATACATCAAACAAAATTGGGTCCATTACCCAAACCGTTGTGATACCGAAATTTGCTATTGAACTTTCTTCAAGGGTTGACATCAATGACAACCAATCCAATTAATCAACATTTCCACCCTGGATGAATATCATTTGTCTGGCTGTAGAATATTGAAACCAGAGGCCTCACTTCTAAGCTCCTTATTAATCACCCTAGTGTACTGGATCAAACACAAAAAATTGTTAAGCTTAGTCGAGGCTTCTTCTTGCGGATCCTGTAACCTTTGGTTATATTCTTTCAATTGTGCATTCGTTGACTTAATGTGCCTATCCGAAAATTGATACTATGTAACCTCTTATTTTAACTTCCTATTATGTTTTGTAAGTTTCCCAACCTTCAATACCAACTGTTGCTTGCTCAATGAATCGGTAGGATCATATATGGCTGCTTTCTCAGTTACCTCCCCTCGGGATTCCACCTCCTTCCTTAAACCTCTTAAGGTCTTTGTTAATAACTCCTTGATCTCACTAATCATTGCTCCATTGAAACTTTCCTTCTCTAGAAATGTCGAAATATTAATAGGCTCCTCTGGAAAAGAAGGAACATGTGGAATTATTATCTTTTTATCCATGTTTCTTGTAGTTCTATGCATTGGATGTGAGGCTTCCTTAGATGTACTGGCATGAGTAGAAGTTTCCCCACACAATTTTCTCTTCTTTGATGTAGGAGAAGATGTATATCTCAGAACCTGTTGTTCCTACATAGATTTTTTTTTAACCTTAGAGGACTGAAGTGTAAGCTCTGGAGTTTGCTTCTTTTGTACCTTCTTCATTTTTACTCTAGAGGATTAAAGTGGAGGTATGGAAGTAATCTCTTTCTTTACACTCCTCATTTTCACCCTAGGGGGTGGAGGTGTAGATATAAGAGTTGGCTCTTTTTGCACATTCCTTGTTTTAAGCTTCCCCCTACTTCCATTTTTCACTTCAGTAGTCTTCTCCAACTTATTAACTGACTCTTGAGGAAACTCAATAGTTTCCTCAGGGGCACCATACGAAACTTCATCTTGACCAGATTTGTTTTTTTTTCACCTCTCACTTCGTGAAAATTGAATTTTAGGGATCGAGGCTGGACTTAGTTCCTTATATTGGGAGGAACTCTCCTTCCTAGATGTAGTAGGCTCCTCTGGGATTTTTTCTTCTGTCACATCTTTCTTTTGAAAATTTCTCCTGCTTCGAATATTTATTTCATGGGCCCTCTATAGCTTGATAACCGGCCCCGGTGATAATTCAATAGTTTCCTCAGGAGAATTATTTGAGATTTCACCTTGCTCAGAGTTCTTTCTTTGCTACCTCTTACTACGTGGTAATTTATTTTTAGGGATCAGGGCTGGACTTGGTTTCTGAGACTAGGAGGTCCTCTTTCTCCTGGATGTAGTAGGATCCTCTATCATAATAGACTTATCCTTGTCCAATCTATCAATACATTGGGATGAACTAGGTGTAACAACAAGTTATTCATCCCCTAACTTCTTCCCTTTGATTTTCCTTTCCCTTTTCTTTCTACTGGACCCCTCACTACATGCCTCTGTTTCATGTTCTTCTATAGATTTAGAAACTCCCTCTTGAGAATTTTTTTTTTGGAGTTGTTTCCAACTAATACCTTGTTTTCTCAATGCATGGACAACCAATAACTTCATTAAGCCATGGTGATGGATAATAGTTTAAGGTTTCTTAGATTTTTATTTAACTCCCCTAACCATTTTGTTTAGACTCATCCAAAGGAAATGGGGAAAGTCATTTCGTGGCCCACCTTAAAAGTGCGACAAATGTTTTAAATGATATAAGAAGGTCATGGCTTACCTCCCTTCACAAGTGAGAAACCTCTACAAGTTGATAAGCATTGTCCAATACTCTTCCTTAATATATCTCCATGGAATACCTTTAGTCTAGTCGGGATCTTGATGCTCCGGCCTTAGAAACTTTTGACACAACTTGTTTTCAATGACAACGCCCTTGAAATATTTCTCTCCAGAGGAGGGCAAGCCTGTAGCTTCTGATATGGTGGCCTATTTAATTATTAATTTAATCTCCCCAAACTGGACACTCTCACCATCATAGGTCTGAGCAAAAGAACGAGATACCCCCTCGTGGTAGCCTTTGAATTTTTCAAAAAATGAAACCCAACCGACCCGCTCAAATTTTTCTTTGCAAGCTTGGTATTCCTATGTCTCCATGTATAATTGGAACACTGGTTCATGTCTATCAATCCCCATGCTGGTTTTAGAGAAAGTATTCCAGCGTATATGGCCACAGGATGAAGAATGAGGGTTTAGTACTGGAATAGAGTAGCACTCGATAGAGTACCAGAAGGGGACAGAGTGTGAAAAATGGTATGAAGTGACAACACATTATGAATGGAGATTGTATGACAAAAGAACGAGTAAATAATGCTCATCTGGATGGCAAATCCATCCATAGGAGTGTTTATAAGTTGGAATTCAGATTACAATGGTCAAATCCATGGTAATGATGGCGAGGTAAGATAAGTCGTATCCATGAATAACTTAAAGGATCATATGGAGGTTTGCGTCAGATCGTGTTTACGGTAATGTTGGGAAATAATTACAGGAGATGTGGTTGGTGTGACAAAAATTCATAGTTATGCAACTGTTTTACGTCATCGTGACTGGAAAAGAATCAAGGCAACTATTTGACGTCATCGTGTTCGGAAAGGAATCAAGGGTTTGACATGAATTAAGACATGGTTTAAATAAATCATTCACACGACGTGATGTTGGATCATAGGATTATGATGTTTCTTCACCATATCAACATAAGTCTTTGACCATAGTGTTTGAGAATGGAATTGGTCTTGTTAAAGGTATAATTACTTCGTACTCTCAACATATTATGACCATCCCATCAAAAGCTTCGAGTGCGTATGAATGATTTCTTTAGAAATAAATACCCTTGATATTTCATAAGGTCATGATAGGGAATTTATAATAATTGAGGAAAGGAGGATGCATGAGAGTAACCACACGTCTAGTACACAATTAGTATGATTGTTTAGTAAAACGAGATAAAATAGTGAGCTTATACCTCTTATTACCTGAAACATTTGTATCAAGCAGAAAAATAACCTTTGAGTATAGAAATAAGAATTACCAAAACTTCATCACTAGTACTGGATCACAGCTTAGTACCAGACCACTGCAGAAAATTGTTGTAGTACCAAACCAACACAGGCCTTCTCCCTCAGTACCAGATGAACACAGAGGTGAATATTGTTGTAATATTGGAACAACACAGAGACTTTCCCAATACCAGATGAACACAGAGATGTTATCTAGTACCATATCACCAAAAACATTTATTCCCGTACTCAATGAAAATTTGATAAGGTGCTTGGTGGCATATTCTGTAGACTGGAACTTTGTAGGATGCATTTTGTAGAAATTGCTGGAAATTTCTGTTGCTATGGAAGAGAACATGTGATTTTGTTCTATTGAAGGACCATATAGGTAAAACAACAAACAACACCTAGTACAAAAACTCTAAAATTGCAGTGAAAATGTCAGAAAATGAGGCAAACGAATTCAATGATTGGGCTCCAAGCTCTGTAACAAGAAGGTACTTTGTAGCTGGACAACCTCATGTTGAGATTCAGAATCCTCCTCTTTCTGGAACCAAGCTGATCATTGCTTCTATTTCCACTTCCATTTTATTATAAAAATAACCCTAACTACTACTATTTTGTGGATTTTTGTTGAGCCTAGATTAGTTAATGCTCGTCGGTGTTTTCAATTTTAAGGAGTTTGAAAAACATAAAGAAAAATACATCTATTGTTCCATGGATTTTTCTCGAGCCTGGGCCAGTTCCTTCTCGCCGGTGTTTTCAATTTTAAGGAGTTTGAAAAACTTAAAGAAATATCCATCTACTATCCTGTGGATTTTTCTCGAGCTCGGGCTAGGTCCTGCCCATCGATGTTTTCAATTTTTAGGAGTCTGAAAAACTTAAAGAAAACTCCATTTAGCTCCTTTTTCATAAATGATCTACCAGGGTTGGATAAAGGGATAAACCTACATCTGGAAGATGTCCTCCTTATTCATTTATCTACATGAGAACACAATCAACCTTTTGTTTTTTTTAGTAACACAAAAATTTCTATCTAATGACACACCTATTTATAGATATGTACAAAGCCAAATTAATTTACACAACAAAATTACCATGGTGGATCAGTAGGAGGAGAAGTCCCCTTGCTTACCAATTGCATTTCAGAATTTTGAAGAACATGTCTGATAAAACCCTCTTTGGATGGAGGCTTATGATAAACCTTCAATCGATGTCCATTCACGACAAAGGATGTTTGATTCTTATCAATAGTCTTTATCTTAACTGAACCATTGTTGTAAACTATATCAAATTCATAGGGTCCGAACCATCTAGTAGATAATTTACCTTTAAAATTCTTGAACCTACTATCATACAGTAGGACCCAATAAACTGGCTGAAAATAATTTTTCTTGATGTACGTATCATGCCATTTAGTCCTTTGTTCTTGTATAAGGGTTGTCCTTTGAAGATAATCTTGTATGATCTCATCAATCTCATTCAACTGCAATATCCTCTATTTTTGAGCTTCATCCAAATCCATCCCTAATTGCATGGCAGTCCTGAAGGTTTTCACTTGAAATTCTATGGGAAGCAACACTTGCTTCCCATATACCAGCTCATAAGGTGTATGGCCCATTGTGTTTCTCCAAGCTATTCTATAGTCCCATAATGCCTTAGGAAACCTATCAAACCATTCTTTATGATGTAGTTGAACAATATTGGTAAGAATAACTTCTATCACCTTGTTAGTTGATTCCACCTGCCCATTTGCTTGAGGGTGATAAGGTGAATATTTTCTATCTTTAATTTTATACTGTTCAGTAATAGATTTGACCAAATTGGAGGTGAATTGGGCTCCTTGGTCAGTTACTATTTCTTGAGGCACACCAAAGTGAGTAAATATTTCTTCAAAAAGAAAATCTGCAACAAATTGTTCACTAGCATAATATAAAGATTTAGATTGCACCCATTTGGTCACATAATTTGTGTAGACCAGGATGTACTTCTTCCTTCGAGACATAGGGTTAATGGGTCCTACAAAATCCAAAGCCCATTTCTCAAAAGGTTCAATTACTACCTGATCTTGGAGAGGCATATCATCAACTACAATAGGTTTTCCCATCCTCTGACAATCATCACAGCTGGCCACATACTTATTTGAATCCTTGAAAATAGTTGGCCAATAATAGTCGGAATGTAATATCTTGTATTTTTTTCTTTTATCAACAAAATGGCTTCCACATGGACCATCATGATAGGCTTTGAAGATGTTATGTATCTCATCCTCTCGGACACACCTTCTGATCACCAAATTAGGCCCAATATGGTATAAACAATCATCATGCCACATGTAATTGGCACTTAGCTAGATAATTCTCTATTTTTATCAGGAGGACAGATTCCGAGGTAGATTTCCTGATACAAGATAGTTGGTTACATATGCATACCAAGGAATGTACATAGAAATAGCAAATAGATTCTCATATGGAAAATTTTCATCTACTGGTGCATTATCACCTGTATGAATGAGTCTAGACAAGAAATCAACAACTAAATTATCTTTACCAGGTCTATCAATGATGGTGATATTGAATTCTTGTAGTAATAAAAACCATCTAGTCACTCTATCATTTGTTACAGGTTTGTTCATAAAAAATATGATGGTTGAGTGGTATGTATGTACAAAAAATTCATACCCTGTTATGTAGTGTCTAAACTTATTAATGGCATGTACTAATGACAAGAATTATTTTTCAGTGATAGTGTAATTAACCTCAGTAGGTGAAAAAGTTTTGCTGACAAAGTATATAACATATGGAATCTGCCTTCCCTTTGTCCTAAAACGACCCCCAAAGTTGTATCTGAGGCATTCGTGCAGATATGAAAAGGAAGATACCAGTTTGGTCCTCTTAAAACATGGGTCACTTGAAATCATTGTTTTTAAAATTTCAAAAGAAATCTGTCATTGTTCATCCCAATAGAATTCAACCTCTTTTGCTAACATTCTGAACAGTAGCACAACTAGGTTTGTAAAATTTTGAATGAACCTCCTATAGTAACCAACATGCCCTAAAAATATTATAACTTCTTTCTGTGAGCTAGGGATTTTTATTTGAGAAATGATGTCAATCTTGGTAGGGTCTACCCTTATTCCGTACTGTAGATATGATGACCTAAAACAATTCCTTCAATGAGAATTATTCTAGATTTTTCATGACTAAGGGAAAGGTTGGTCTCTTTACACATGATCAATCCTTTCTCCAAATTTTCCAATGCTTGTTGTAAATCATCCCCATATACTGTGAAGTCATCCATGTATAATTCTACATAGTCATGGGTCAAATCAGATAAAATGGCTAGGACAACCCTTTGAAAGGTGTCAGAGGCATTACACAAACCAAAAGGAATAAACTTATGAGAATAGGTACCCCATGGGTAAGTAAATGCGGTTTTTTCTTGATCTTCTGGTGAAATTTGGATCTGATTGTAACCACTAAACCCATCCAAGAAAGAAAAATACCTCTTCCCAGACAAAGTGTCCAAGACCTGGTCTATGAAAGGAAAAGGAAAGTAATCCTTGTAGGTATCCTTGTTCAATTCTCAAAAGTCCACACAAATCCTCCATTTACCATTTTTCTTAGGGACAATAACTAATGGGGATTCCCACTTGCTATATGAAATAGGGTAAATAAAATTGGCATGCAGGATTTTTTGGAGTTCTTCTTTCACTATGTCTTTTAAGGCTGGATTCATTCTTCTTTAGGGTTTCCTAACATGTTTGATTTGGTCATTAGTGTAAATATGATGCAAACAAGTGTCTAGGTCAATCCCTTTCACGTCAGAGTAATCCCATGAAAAAGCACCAGATTGTCCTTGAATCATTTGAATCAATTTTTGTTGTTGATCTGTTTCTAAGCTAACATTGATATACAAGGATTTTCTAGGACTGATTTCAATAGTCTGGACATCTAATTCTTTCCCTTCATCTATTTGTGAAATGGTAGACACTTTACAGGGGGAGGGGTGCCAAATTTCCTGAAATTTAGAGCTGAAGATATGTGTATATTCTGGAAAAGATTGAGGGTATTCAATGCATTCAATATCAGCCAAAAACAGGCTTAAAATCTGTTCTTCAGTTTGCTCACTCCTTTTACTTTCTCGAGTGTTAACAAGGGCTGAGTACAGTCTTCCTCCCCATAGGGATTCTCCAACTAGAAAGGAACTTCAGTGGCTATTTGGGAAGGAGTAAAGGCAATAAGTTTTTGACTTTGGATCCCATTGGAGATTGTCATCTCTCTAGACTGACAACTAATAAATGCATCAATAGTGGCCAACCAAGGTCGTCCAAGAACTACTGGATGTTCTGGTTTTGAGGATTTAGGATGAATCACTAAGAAATCCACATGGTACTCCCAACAAGACAAATTGATTGTTACATCCTCTAGACTTCGTACTAGACTAATAACTGATTTGTTTGCTAATTCCAACAAAGTCTGCATTGGTCTTAGCTAATTTAGTTGTAGCATTTTCATGGCGTCAACTGACATAACATTTATTGCTGCTCCTAGACCAATAAGTTTGTTTGGCAAATAAACACCATTAATAAAAAAATTGGGTTTTCTATTGCGCATAGTCAAAAAAGGAGAAAATGATGAATCCATCCCCAGGGAATTAAATTTATGGCACTTCAACAAGTTAATCAAGCTTGGTCTTCCCCTTCTTATCTGTCTCCAACTGTTGCAAGTTTTTCTTGAGGGATATTTTCTCCTTTTCTCAAAGTTATATTTTTCTTATATTTCTTCTTCACCTGTTTATGTAGAGGAAGGTTTATTTTTACCATGAATATGGAATTTTCTATTGTAGGCTCACAATCATCAAGGAGTTCTTTACATGTCATCTTTTCTCTTCTATTCTCCTCCCTTTGTTGGCTTATCATATCTTGTGCTTCTCTTAATTTTTTCCTTAATATCTTGAACGTATGATGACCCTCATCACTCTTCCTTTATATTGGCCGACTTTTTGATGGAGGTTACTCTTGAGTTTTCAACTTCCTGGTTGAGGATCTAGTCAAAGGAACAATAAATTTAGGTATTTCTTTCACTTCTGAAATCTGCTCCATTTCTTTCCCTTTACCCTTTGTTTTAGATATTTTTGGAGTTATAGGGACTGATGTTTCACTTATTAATAAGATATCTCTCTTGGAGGCCTGTTCCAAAGTCATTTTCTTCATTTCCCTATTTTTGTGCTACAATTGTGCTATGACAAAATGGGATTTCCCTACTTGTTCTTGCAACTCAATGATTAGGTTGTCTTTGTCACTAGGACAGTATATTTCTGTGAAGGATTTTGGATCTTCCTCATGTGTTTTTCATGTGTGCACGGTAGGCATTTGTTATCTCTTGGCCCAGTAACTAGTTTTCTAGGGACTGTGACCTCTTCTGGGGGAAATTGGAGCTTTTTTCCCTTCCTTTTAGGTTGTTGACTTACTGCAGGTTTCATAGTTTAATTTTCCCTTTTCTTTACAGAAATTTCATGGATAGATGTGGTGGTATTTTCTATTGATGAAGGTGTATCTCTCATGCTTTGAGGGATGTTTAAGGAATCAACTACTATTTGTGATAATGCTATAGAATCTTCCCAATCCTGATTCCTCTTTCTAAGCTCTTCTAATACCAACAACTTTATCAAATAAAAATGGAAGAGGCTAGGTTCTCCTTGATCTCTCCTCACTTTTACTGTGTCAACCATCTTCCCTAGGCTTCTAAAAAGGTAATAGGGAAAATTCAAGGGTTTACCACCAATGAAATGCATTGAGAGCCTGATATGATATTGATAAACCCAAGTGAATCTCCCTTCACATGTAAAAAACCTTTGAATTACCCTCAACAAATTGATGTTATTATCTAGTAGAAGTTCTCTGGGTATGGTGGCTCCAAATTTAGTGTTTCTAAATTCAGGTTTAAAAATTCATGATAGAAGGATAGATCCAATTGCATACCTTTGAACCATTGTTCTCCATGAGAAAGGATCTTTGTTGTAGAAATTGTTGGCAAATGGGCACACCCAGGGTTCAATGCTATGACAACGCACCAACAAAACCCTAACTACTGACCCTTTCAGCAACACCTGCGAAGCATATGAAGTCTCACCCGAGGTAGAGGCAGGGTTGGTTGCAAGACTCAGGTGTCTGCAACCTTAGCTGTGACACAACTATGTGATTACAATGCTTAGCAAGCACTCAGCATAGATCATTCATCAGTATTTAACCCTTACTGTACTTCACAGAAAGTACAGAGCATCATAGTATTCACGTAGATCTAAGGTATTTCAACACTTAGCAACAGTAAAACAGATCAGATCAAGTAGATCAACACTAAGCATATTCATATATATCAGATATAACATTCATTCACATCTCATAAGCTGATGTAGGAGCATCGCTCCCAAGCCAGCCATGTGCCAGCTACCCAGCCAACACAATACACATTCAATGAAGGAGTAGAGGCGCAACCCTCTCGTTTCAAATTTTGAATTTGAATTAATGTAATTAATGGTTGTAAGGTTGGTAGAGCCAAAGCCATGCCTTTGAGCAGGCATTAGTTAAGAGTAGCCTTTAATGGTTGTAAGTCTGGGATCTAACTCCAATTTGGACTAGACAACCCATTCAATGTAGATTCAAGGTAATTGAATAGAGTAGGTGTGATGGAGGGAACATCTCGAAGAGCCCCCTCATGTAAAATATTTTTCAATATCTTTTGAGTAAAAAAGTAGTGGATAGAGAGGAGAGATATAGGACAGCTCTGTGAGAGTTAGAGTAGAGGAGAGAAGGAGCTGAGTCCTTTTTACAGTACACGCTCATAACCTTTGTATAGGCATTCATATTAATACAAAGAGTAGTTTTTCCTGCATGAGATTCTTTGAGTGTTTATGTGTTTATGGATGAATGTCTTTATGATTTTATGCTATGCTGTAGATGTATGTTGTAGATAGGCATTTGTAGGGACAGATAGGTTTTTCTATCTGTGGGTTCTTTGATTCCATTTTTGGGGTTCTTTGAGGCTTCATGCCAAGAGGGTGTGACAGAGAATTACGGGTTTTTAAAGACAATGCATAGATGCACTCTTGAATTCTATGGAATTTGGGCAAGGATGTGCCAAGAGGGTGCACCAGATGAAGTCATTGTCTCAAGGAGGAAACCTTAAGGTTTTTGAACACCTTAGAGGTAAGACTATGCAGAAGAGAGCACAGGATGGACCAGAATCATTGAGGGGTTCTGTAGAGCTCTGCCAGGAGGGCATTGAGCAGGTGTAGATTGTGCAGAGGATAACTCTACAATGAGTTCAAAGAGAAATCAAAATCACTGAGGATTCTGGAATCTTTGCTAGGAGGGCATTGAACATATGCATAGAGTGCAGAGAAGGACTCCACTATGAGTTCAAAGGGAAATCAGAATCACTGAGGATTCTGGAAACTTTGCCAGGAGGGAATTGAGAAGGTGCCATAGTGCATAGAGAATTCTTAGAGTTCTAAGGAAGAAGAAGTGTCATAGGAGGACCTTCATAGGGTTGTTGAATACCCTGCAAGATTAGAAAAGAGTGCTTGAGAATAATTTGCCAAGAGGACACTTATATTCCCCTTGAAGGGAGAGAAAAGGGGTTGAGACCCTTAAAGGTTTGAGCAGGGAGAAGCTCAGGATAGATAGCACCATCGAGTGCGCATAGACCCTATAGGAATCACAGAGGTCGAAGAAACATTTCAAGGTTTTAGAAGGAGAAGCTCAGGAGGAAAAGTGCCTTCACGCATAGAACCATAGCTGCAAGGAGGAGCAGAAGGCCAAGAAAACCCTTTGGATGGTAAGAGTTTGAGAATCTCAGGAGAGACAGTGTCCTTAGAACGTAGACGAGAGCCAAGGAAATAGGCTTCATAGAGGAAGCAAAGGCCGAGGCCTTTGAAAATTTGTAAATATTCCAAGTCCAGGAAGAAGCGGAAGCTCAGGAGGGAGCAACAACTACCGTTGGATCGGTGCTGAAAGGAAAGATCTGGACCATTGAAGTTTCACGTCCAGGCAACACAGGAGAGTGAAAGAGTAGAAGAAAGAAAATATGGGCCTTCAAATCTAGCTCAGAAAGCCGATAGCCCTTGGATCTGTTGGAAGGAGCATGAAGTTTAACCCTCGTATGAGAAGAGGGGAACGAAAGGCCTATTTCAACATTTCGACTACCGAGAAATACAAAGGACAAGAGTTAGAAATCTTGACCCACGGAATCCGAAAAGGATCAGGACCGTCCATTTTTGAGGACAGGTGGTAGGAATCAAGATTACCTCGTGAATTCATGTATCATGAGCTGGGAGGTGGAGGCCTTTTCTCTACAAAGTCCCGAGTCGCAAGATCACGATGTGATATGAACCATTGATCGAGGAGGAAGGAGAGTCGTGAGATATGGCATCTCGATACATCGTGTATCAGAGGTTCGAGAGTTTAGAGAGGGCAGATCAAACTCTTGAATGTGTGAAGCTCTGAATAGTGAGGAGAAGAGACAACCATTGGATCTAGGTCACAGGAAGACCGTTGGATCAGAACCTTCACCATATCGTGCACTTGGGGTTCAGAGGTTGAGAGAGTTTCTTTTTTACTATAGAAGTCACGAAGTGCCAAGGGCCGAGATTTTGGGTGGACACATGGCACGACCATCAAGTGGGGACCGCATGGTTGACAGGTGTACACTCATTGCCTGGGAAGGAGTTAATTCCCTGTTGACTTCTCATGCTTCGGGTTCTCGTAAGAAATGAGCACAAAGGCTCAAAAACTCAAGTCGCGAGTTCTGAGAAGAGCTGAAGGAGTCAAACCTTCTCTGACTTTCACATCTTGGGGTTTTGTAAAAGAAGGGCCTGGAGGTTCAACCCTTCAACTCACAAATTCACGAGTAACGAGAGGTGCTAGCTATTATCCCTTGCCAGAGGTCGCTTGGAGAAGCGCTAATGAGAAGGGAGGTATACCTGTATCGTCATCTCGGGTATCAGGAATTTGGAAAAGAGGAGTCTAGGGTCTTTGACCCACGAACTCATGAGTTGCAAGTTGTGAAAGGAAACTGCGCAAGGACCAAGTCATGGTCGTATGGAAGTGTAAGGCTCACCCTTGGTGTTGGTTTCTCAAGGTGAGTTTTCACAAGGACCTGTGGATCCAAATTGTTAAAGGTTTCAACAGGGAGACAATGAAGCTGCTTCAGCTTAAGGAAAGATTTGAAATGATCCTGTGAGAGGATCTTGGCCCGAGGGCTGCTGGTCTGTGTCAGTGTGGTATCAAAGCCACCTTTTTTTCTATAGATTGTAGGCAGAAGGAGGAAAGAGAAAAGGAAAACACTCTGATACACATCAAGTGGTATCAGAGGTTGACTCTGTTTGTATATTTCAGGTGGAGGGGGAAATAAGAGAAAGAGAATACTCTGGTACACATCGGTTTGGTATCAGAGGCAGTTTGCAGAGACAGGCAAAAGGAGACAGAGCACTGAGACTATGTGGATATTGTTACAGGTGCGCAGTAGTCAAAAGGTAGTCAGGTCGACTGTAATGAAGAGATGGAAGCACTTAGGGTTGCAGAGTGACAACAACAGGTTTTCCAAGAGGGCAGAAAAGAGTAGGGAGATGGATATTGAAGGCCATGCACACGATGGAAAGAATATCCATCAACAACCGAGCAAGGCTAAGATGGATAAAGAGCTCATTGAGATCAGAGCGAGGATGGAGGAAATTTCACTGCAGATTCAGCAGGATGCAATATTGCATTGGGTGTATGAATGGCCCATGAAGATGAAGGTAAAATGGCGAGTCAGGGAATTTGTGGCTAGAAGACAACAGAGGATGTTAAAGAGATGGCTAAGGCATGCTGAAAGCCTCAAGGATGAATAGAAGGAAGTGGTTCATGTATGTGAACCAGAAGCTTGGATAAATCTCAATGATGCTAAGGATGAACTGAGATCACTAGAAGATCTCAGAGACTACCAAGAGAGTAGAACATAAATTTCCAATTGCCAGGTGTGTAATGAAATGAGGTCACTGTGGGATCTCATAGACTATCAGGAGGATAGTGAGGGAATTTCACACTGCCAAGAGGGCAATGAGATGAGATCACTCCGGTATCTCATAGACTGCCAAGAGGGTAGGACTGGAAATTCAAATTTCCAGGTGGGCAATAAGATGATATCCGAGGATCTCATAGACTGCCAAGGGGGAAACAGAGAAATCCCATATTGCTAGGAGGGAAAGAGAGAGAAGATGAGCTTACAACTGAGTTCTGATCAACCAGAGGAGTTGACAGAGGAAAACGATGAGAAGGACATTCTGATCATTGGAGGAATTAAAATATTCCTACCATTGAGCCTAGTTGAGGAAAGAGTCTGTGTTGCAGAAGAAACAACAGGGGAAAGATAGCTAGATATGACTATCAAAGAAATGGAGTAGACATCAGAGGCTACCCAAGCAGAGGAAGAAGAGAATTCTGAGGAATGGCTCAAAATTTTCAGCTAGGAAGCTGAAATGACTGCAGCACTAAAGCTTGCAGCAGAAAAAGAAGAGGAGGAAGCAGAAATCATGGGATTTGCTGATCTGTGTGAAGAATTAGAAGCCCTGGAGAAGAGGGTAATAGTGCAAGGCATTCACATCCAACATATCAGGTTGGAAATAGAAAGAGAATACCATCCCAAGGAGCGACTGGAGGTAGTTGGAGGTACACCAACACAAGAAGGACTAGCAAGAGTTAAGCTATTAGAAGAGGGAGATGAAAAACAATTTAGTAAATGGATTGCAGAGATGAAATATGCAACAAAGTGGCAAGTTTAGGCCACAACAGATGGGAAAAGAAACATGGGAGATCATGATGATCTACCCATTTGTAGAGAAGAATTGTAGCAGAGGAGACTGCCTGAACAAAACTAGCGACTGGAGTAGCTGGACGAGGAGATTGAGAAGATCTGAAAGTTGATGGTTAGATCAGCATAAGCTGCCAGTAGAGAAAAGATGACCAGAAGGGAAATAACAACAGTAGAGCAGCAGAAGCAGAAGCAACAACAATAGAGCAGTGGAGCAGATGAACAACTCTAAAGGACTGTTTGGGATCTAGGAGGATTTCAACAACGATGCTAGGGATCTCATGAATTTTTTGTAGCAGAGGAGTATGATGCAGGAGCATTTCTTCCAAGACAGCCATGTGCCATCCAGCCAACCAACACAATGCGCATTCAATGAAGGAGGAGAGGCGCAACCCTCTCATTTTGATTTTTGAATTTGAATTAATGTAATTAATGGTTGTAAGGCTGGTAGAGCGAAAGCCATACCTTTGGGTAGGCATTAGTTAAGAGTAGCCTTTAATGGTTGTAAGGCTGGGATCTAGCTCCAATTTGGACTAGACAACCCATTCAATGTAGATTCAAGGTAATTGAATAGGGTAGGTGAGATGGAGGGAAGGGCTCGAAGAACCTGCTCATGTAAAATATCTTTCGATCTCTTTTGTATAAAAAAGTAGTGGATAGAGAGGAGTGATATAGGAGAGCTCTACGAGAGTTAGAGTAGAGGAGAGAAGGAGTGGATTCTCTGTTACACTTTGTGTTCATAACCTTTGTATAGGCATTCATATTAATACAAAGAGTAGTTTTTCCTGCATGAGATTCTTTGTGTGTTTATGTGTTTGTGGATGAATGTCTTTATGCTTTTATGCTATGTTGTAGATGTATTCTGTAGATAGGCATTTGTAGGGACATATAGGTTCTACTATCTATGGGTTCTTTGATTTTAGGTTTGGGGTTCTTTGAGGCTTCATGCCAAGAGGGTGTGACAGAACGCTGTGTGTTCTGAAATCTAGTGCATAGATGCACTCCTGAATTCTGCAGAATTTGGGTAAGGACATGCCAGGAGGGTGCACCAGCTGAAGTCATTGGTTCAAGGAGGAAACCTCAAGGTTGCTGAACACCTTGGAGGCAATACTGTGCAGAAGAGAGAAAAAGACATACCAAAATCATTTTGGGTTTTTGTAGATATTTTCCAGGAGGGCATCGAGTAGGTGCAGATTGTGCATATGAGAACTCTACTGTGAGTTCAGAGAGAAATCATAATCATTGAGGATTCTGCAAGCTCTGCCAGGAGGGCATTAAGCATATGAAAAGAGTGCAGAGAAGGACTCCACTGTGAGTTCAAAGGGAAATCATAATTATTAAGGATTCTAGAAACTTTGCCAGGAGGGCATTGAGAAGGTGCCAGAGTGCATAGAGAACTCTTAGAGTTCTAAGGAAGAAGAAGTGTCACAGGAGGACCTTCATAAGGTTGTTGAATACCCTGCAAGCTTAGCAAGGAGTGCTTGAGGATAAGTTACCAATAGGACACTTATATTCTCCTTGAAGGGAGAGAAAAGGGGTTGAGATCCTTAAAGGTTTGAGCAGGGAGAAGCTCAGGACAGATAGCACCTTCGAGTGCGCAGATACCCTGCAGGAATCACAGAGTTCAAAGAAACATTTCAAGGTTTCATAAGGAGAATATTAGGAGGAAAAGTGACTTCGTGCATAGAACCAGAGCTGCAAGGAGGAGAAGAAGGCCAAGAAAAACCTTTGGACGGTAAGAATTTGAAAAGATCAGGAGATACAACGTCCTTAGAACGCAGGCGAGAGCCAAGGAAATAGGCTTCGTAGAGGAAGCAAAGGCTGAGGCCTTTGAAACTTTGTAAATATTCCAAGTCCAGGAAGAGGTGGAAACTCAGGAGGGAGATATAGCTACCGTTGGAATGGTGTTGGAAGGAAAGATCTCGACCATTGAAGTTTCACGTCTAGGCAACACAAGAGAGCGCAGGAGTAGAAGAAAGTAGATGTGGGCCGTCAGATCTAGTTTAGAAAGTTGATAGCCCTCAGATGTGTTGGAAGGAGCACAAGGTTTAACCCTTGTATGAGAAGAGGGGAACGAAAGGTCTATTTCGAAATTTAGTCTACCGAGAGATACAAAGGACAGGAGTCGAAACTCTTGACCCATGATATCCTGAAAGGATAAAGACCATCCATTCTAGAGGATAGGTGGTGGGGATCAGGATTACCTTGTGAATTCGGGTATCGTGAGTTGGGAGGCGGAGGACTTTTCTCTACAAATTCCTGAGTCATGGGATCATGATGTGATCTGAACCATTGATCAAGGAGGAAGGATAGCCCTGAGATCTGGCATCTCGATACATCGTGTATCGAAGATTCGGGAGTTTGGAGAGGGAAAATCAAAACTTGATTGCATGAAGCTCCAAGTAGCAAGGATCAGAGACAACCATTGGATCCAGGTCACATGAATACCATTGGATCAGAACCTTCGCCATATCATGCACTCGAGGGTTTATAGGTTGAGAGAGTTTCTTTTTGACTACAGAAGTCGGAAGTGTCGAGGGCCGAGATTTTGGGTAGATACGTGGTGCGACCATCAAGTGGGGACCGCATGGTTGATAGGTGGACACTCATCGCCTGGGAAGGAGTCAATGTTGTATTGACTTCTCATGCTTCAGGTTCTTGTAAGAAAGGAGCACAAAGGCTCAACAACTCAAGTCGCAAAGTTGCGAGTTCCAAGAAGAGCTGAAGGAGTCAAACCTTCTCTAACTTTCACGTCTCAGGGTTTCGTAAAAGAAGGGCCTGGAGGTTCAACCCTTCAAATCATGAATTCACGAGTAGTGAGAGGTGCTAGTTCTTAGCCCTAGCCGGAGGTCACTTGAAGAAGCACTAACGAGAAGGGAGGTATACCCGTATCTTCATCTCGAGTATCGAGAATTTGGAAAAGAGGAGTCGAGGGTCTTCGACCCATGAACTCGCGAGTTGCAATTTGTGAAAGGCACTTGCGCAACGACCAGGTCATGGTAATATGAAAGTGTAAGGCTCGCCCTTGGTGTTACTTGCTCAAGGTTAGTTTTCACAAGGACCTGTGGATTAGAATTGTTAAAGGTTTTAGCAGGGAGCCAAAGAAGCCGCTTCAGCTTAAGGAAAGATTTGAAACGATCCTTTGAGTAGATCTCAGCTCGAGGGCTGCTGGTCTGCGTTAGAAGCACAAAGAAAGAATAGGTCTATTCAATCTAATCTAAGAACTTAGCAATACAAAAAATCTAAGAATAAGTACAAAGCATAACACACAGTATTTACATGGTTCACCCCCACCCTGGGGCTACGTCCACCAATTATTATTCTTTATTAGCTTCAGTCAATCAGGTTACATCACATAGCTATCAAAACCCCACTCCGCATAGGATAGGAGATTTGTGCACGCATCGACAGATCCTCCTTCCCTACGTAGATCTAGCACAGAGCCTCCTTACAATCTATGCACTCATCACTTACAACACTTTCACTCAGCTCTGCAAGTCAATCACATAGATCGATTCTAGCACTAAGCCCTAGGCCAATATTCTTCAACACATGCCTACTTACTTACATCACCTAGATATCTATTTATAATTTAGAAAAGTGGGCCTAAACGTGGGTAAACCCACGGGCTGACATCCCTTTCCCATTACATATTCCCAAAAACCCAAAAAGGACCCAAAGTGGGACGAGATCCTGTGATCTCTGCTTTGTCTTGCACGCTTCCTTCGATAGGGTGTCGAAGTCCCAAAAATAGTCAAATATGACGAAGTATCTCCCAAAACTTGGTCAAGGGCCAATAGGCCCCCAACATTCACCTGTGACTCGTCTTGAGTCACTCGGGTCTGACCAGTTCTGCATCAAATGTCTCAAGCTTGGCTTGACCTTCTTCGACGTGCTATGTTGCTATTGCTTCTTGCTCGACGAGCTCCTGGATGAGTGCGACATTCACCGAAACTTCTAGGCATTGTTGTGCTAAATTCACAACCTTCTCCAGCTCTGTTCCTTGGTTCTCAATCTTTATAAATAGCTGACATGCCTTATCCTACAAAGGTTGAAGTTGTTGATTTACTTCCATTACCTTTCTCTGGATCATATGGATCTGCTGTTGTGCAATGCGCTACTCATGAGACCACTTCATTTTCTCTACGGGTGATAGGTCCTTCAACTGCACCTATAGCATTTCGGCTTTATGCTTCACCTCCTGGAGTTGCGACTCCAATATATGCAATTCTAAATTCTCGGTTAGGTTCTCATGTATCTGTGCACTTCTTCTACTTAATTGTTTGCATTCCTCAGTGAGTGCTTTAATCCTTTCTACTGTGCTTCGGGAAATCATTTCTTGCTGGTCATGCTCTTCTTGCGGGGTACTTAGTATGGTCTGAAGCTCTAATTCTACGATTCTTTGTTGAAGTTGTTGAATAACCTCAACAAGCTTCATCACTTGGCATTCTAAGGGTTCTTATATTTTCTGTTCTAATCCAGTCACAGAGCGAAATGCTCTATTGATTGCTTCTTCAATCCCGATCTGCTTCGCGAGTAGTTGCTCTTTCTCTTTTTGGATCTTCGCTCAGTTTTCTTCAAATTTTTCTTGGATAACGTCCTTCTCTTGTTTTTCAACTTGACGTTGCTCGATGATTTCCTCTTGTGCTTGCTTTAAGGCCTGGGTGGCCCATGCTGTTTCTGCTTTTTCTTTTCGAAGGCGTATTTCAACTCTGTTAGCAATCTTGCGGAGTTGAATTGGTTCATCTCCCTCTTCTGTTGTTCCTTATGGAAGGAGCGCAGTGGAGACTGCGCGACCAGACTGAAGTGCCTGCTGCACTCCTTGGAGATCGATTTAAATTATGTTGTACATCATCTCTTGCTTGGCTTCCTTATTTTTTGTTATCTCTTATATAACTTCATTCATAGTTGCGAGGAGGAAACTGAAGTCATCTAGAGTGAGCATGGTCTGCATCTTAGCTATGGGTTCTTTCAATTTCTTCTAGGAGAAAGGCTTTGAAGGTGAACCCTTCCTTTTCTTTATGATTTCTACTTCATCTCCTAGCCTTTGTTCAAATTCTTCTAAGTCGTTTCCATTACCTCCTTTCTTTAGTGTAATGGAGGCAGTCCTTACAGATCTTCTATCTACATCCTGGATTTCCTCATCTTTCTTTGTCTTGCTAGGTCTATGTGTATTCTGCGCAGCTTTTGGGCTATCAATATCAGATAGGTCTGCGGGGTTCACTGGAATGAGAAGGTATGTCGAACAGTCCTTGGTGATTTCTTTGATGTCATCCTCAATCAACTTGTAATAAGACTATAAATGTTGCTTATGCTCATCACCGTGCACTGTTATGCAAATGAAGTGGTGGTTCTTGCTGAACTTCATTAAGGGCCTAAACCTGTGGAGGGTATTCGGGGTCATCCTAGGCTTGGAATGGATGGTGAGCTTCAATTGGTTGTAGTAGGTGTGGAATATGTCATTGGATTTCAATTGCTTGCTCATATCATTCGAGTACCATAAGGTACTGAACTTCATAGGCAAAGGTTCGAAGGGTTCTATGTCTGGGAAGGTCGCACCTTCCGACATATCCCATGCAATGAGTACAATCAGGATGAGAAGCTAGATGATGTGGAAGTTGAATCCCTGGTCTTTTGCTTCCCTGTAGTCTAGTTCCAGCTAGTTTACTAAGTACTTCATCCAATTCATTTTAAGACCTTCTGCGCACTTCCTTGCAAGGTCTACTACAAATCCAGTTACTTGAGTGGGTCGGTTCTTGCAAACTAGCTTGCCTGTGATCAATTGACATGCAAGGCACACTGTGTCGCTCTGAATAGAGGCTACCTTGTAACCTCGCATGCCCTTCTTGACATCGCCACAAGTTTCTTTGATCTTCGTTGCGAGTGCTCTATCTGAGGTCTTTCCAGGGTAAAATTCCTGTGGGTTAGGGCCCTGCATGCTAAGTCCTATGATCCGATGGATCAAGTTAAGATCCATAGTGATGTAGTGATTCAACCATATGTATCCTCCATGGTAGTAGGAAAACATCAACTTTACACATGCATTCACTTCCTGGTGTCTGCCGATGTGCAAAATATTCATCACATTCAACAATGTAGACTACGCGAGCTTCTGGGTCCAAGACTGCGGGATAATCTTTGAATTCTTTCCTTTTTTCTTCATGAGATACTTGTGCGGGGTGAGCATGCCATAGGCCTTTTTGTCACCAAGGTTGAAATCACTAAATTTCAATGCTGCGAGCTTATCTTGGTCATCTTGAACTACACGTATCACTTTCGAGAGGTACACCGTGACTAAAGCATAGTCAAAATCTTTGTGTACATTGTTGTGGTTAATCTCGTTGCTTAGAGGGGGTAGGTAGGTAGGTAGAATTCTTAGAATCAACCTAGTGTTCACCAGATCATATTTATGTTTAGTACGCTTCTCATCGACTTATCAGTATGGTCCTACTCGAGCAGTGGATGGAGAATATGCTACTCCTCTTGTCGATGATTCCTGAACACCTGTAGATAATCCTCTTTCTAACATAACTCTTTCAGTCATTAAATCAAGCAGAACTTTGGTTACAGATTCTTCAACAATGGTGAGCTCGTCGGACATACGCACTCGGGATAAATAATCGGGGTCACAATGATATTAGGCACTGCACGTGAATGAATAACAAGGGCATGATGATCATTGTAGAGACTTGCTAGTCTGGGAGCTTCAATTTCTCTGTTGGAAAAAGTTTTCTTCGGGGATGGTGCGATGAGATAAATAGGTAATCTCAACAATGGTTTTCTTGCAATGGGTATGGGGCCTCCATTAACTCTATTCTATCCGTTCTTGTTCTATCCAATGGTCTAGTGGTAACCCATAAATTCTTTATGACCCGTTCGGAGCGACAGTCAAACGGATATATTGGTCTCCAATGGCTATATCGCTTCTCCATGGCGAAGTGACCCATGTCGCTATTCTGATATCTCGACGAAGCTCGAATTCTGTAAAGTTTCTTTCTGCGATGTTCCATCTGGAATATCTTGTAACTTCTTCCTCTTCTTACTTAACTTTCTAGCTTTCTTTCCAATGAGCTTCGTCTCAGTAGTTCTTTTCCCATTCTGATTCCTATTTTCCTTGGATATAGTCACTTCACACTGCTGAGGTTCTTTCTTAGGGTTCAGGTATAACATCTGTTCTTTATCTGAGATAGAAACTTCAGTCTTTTGTGAATCCTCTGGTGTTTTGATAAATTCAACATTTGGATTCCTAGTGTGATATAGCTTTGATCTATTCTCCTACTCTTCAATCAACTGCGTGATCCTTTTGGTCATGAATTCTTTTAAGTCTTGTCTCTGCTATTCTAAAAAAAATTCTTCTTCCTTCTTTCTGTCTTGATCTCTTTCAATCCAAGGATTTCCAAGTAACATAGTAAACGAGGTGTTGTCCTCAATAAATTTGATAATCTCAAAATCTTCTTCTGTCGATGTTCCATTGACATTCATAGATATCTGAGTGAGCCTTCCACATAGGTTCACTAGTTTTCCTCTGAATAACCCTATTCTTTCTAGGTATGGAGTCATAGCAGGCCTCCCTATAGCTTCCCAAGTTCTCTATGTCATAATATTCAACTGTGTTTTCTCATCCAAAACACAGTCAATGTCGAAGTCTCTTATTCTTACCTTGATGAATTCTTTTTCATTAAATACCTCTAATAATCTAACATGTCATTGGTCATTCAAGGTGTCTTATATCTGTAGTAATATCTTGTCTAATTCTCTCTAGGGTTTTGCTATTTTTGGATCTACCTTAGGGTTTTCTTCATTCAGATTCATGCCTTCAATCTTAACAATCATTCTAGGGCAATCTAATACTTCATGGTCCAAATCTTTGCAACAGAGACAACTCGATCTTCCGCTAGGGAATTCCTTAGCTAGATGTCCTTGTTTTCTGCAACTATAACATAGGGTTAATCCTCTCTTTCTTTTAAATGATCCCCAACCTCTTCTATACTGCACACCAGGATCATGGTAGCTAACCTGTAAAAAATTCTTTCTAGAATCCTGCATCCATCTATTAGTCCAAACATTCTTTCTATGCATAGGTATAACATATCTATCATTATTCTTATTAGATCTAGTCATATCAAACTTTCTTTTATCTAACAGTGCCCTATTTTCAAGCTAGGACAAAATCTATCACAAATACCTAGATCCATGTTTTAGAAACAAACATTTCCACTTATCTTACTTCTACAGGGCACAAAGCTTTCAGATTTAAAACTTTTAACTATTCTTACCTTTATCAGAGCATAGAGGTTATAGATCTTACCTCTTTTCTGCATAAATGACCTATTTTCCTTAGAAACTTCTACTTTTACCTTTCTTAGAGCACAAAGATTTTAGATCTTGCTTATTTCCTTTAGATCTGACCTTATTTCTTTTAGATCATACTTCTTCCTTTCAACATAGAGTTTATAGACCAGTACAATACTGTGCACTAGGGCATAGATCTATGCACAGATCTTTCACGGTTTCTAGATCGAATCTTTGCACAAGTCTTTTCTTTCTCAGTTCCCAACAATCACAGTTTCAGGTCTCGACAATGGAACCTAAGGGGCAGACCTAGGGTTCAACTCTATGACAACGCACCAACAAAACCCTAAATACTAGCCTTTTCGGCAACACCTGTGAAGCAGATGAATTCTCGCCCAAGGTAGAGGCAAGGGTGGTTGCAAGACTCAGGTGTCTGCAACCTTAGCTGGGACACATCTCTGTGATTACAATTCTTAGAAAGCACTCAACATAGATCATTCATCAGTAATTAACCCTTATTGTACTTCACATAAAGTACAGAGCATCGTAGTATTCACTTAGATATAAGGTATTTTAGAACTTAGAAACAATAAAACAGATCAGATCCAGTGGATCATCACTAAGAATCTTCATATATATCCGATCTAACATTCGTTCAAATCTCAGAAGAACAAAGCAAGAATAGTTCTATCCAATCTAATCTAAGCACTTAGCAATAAAAAACATATAAGAATAAGCACAAATCATAACACACAGTATTTACATGGTTCACCCCCACCCTGGGGCTACGTCCACCAACTCTTCTTCTTTATTATCTCCAATCAATCAGGTTACAACATAGAGCTATGAAAACCCCACTCCACATAGGACAGGAGATCTGCGCGCACATCACCAGATCCTCCCTCCCTGCGTAGATCTAGCACAGAGCCTCCTTACAATATGTGCACTCAACACTTACAACACTTGCACTTATCTCTACAAGTCAATCACATAGATTGATTCTAGAACTAAGCCCTTGGCCAATCTTCTTCACCACATGCCTACTTACTTACATCGCCTAGATATCTATTTATACTCTAGAAAAGTGGGCCTAAACATGGGTAAACCCATGGGCCGAAATCCCTTTCCCATTACATATTCCCAAAAACCCAAAAAGGACCCAAAGTGGGTTGAGATCCAGTGATCTTTGCTTCGTCTTGCACGCGTCCTTCAATAGGGCGTCAAATTCCCAAAAATGGTCAAATATGTCCAAGTATCTCCCAAAATTTGGTCAAGGGCCAACATAAATGATGGTGCCTACATAAACCTTAGCACCAATGTCATTAAAACTCAATGAAAACTCCTTTTCCACCTTCATGTTGTACCCCTAAATCTTTTCACAAAACCTGATACAACCCACTTGTTTAAAATAAGCTCTCATTGCTAGATCTGCATTCACTAGCCTTAGACCTTGAGGCTCAAATATGATGACATCACCACCCTTTTTGTTCATTCTTATTCCTTATGGAGTTTCCATGATGCTGGTATGTATCAATTCCTTGTGAAAATGAACAAGAAGGACTATGCGCAGTGTAAAATGCAACATTTGTAGATGCGCAATGAATTAGAAAAATTTAATTCGATGTAGCAAGGGACATGAATTTAAAGGGAATCTTAATTTTTTGTTGGTTCATAAGAAAGGTTTTAATTTTAAAGTTCAACCAAGAATATGACACAACAACTGGAGAGTGTGGAAGTAAGTTCGTTTGAAGATGTGCAGTGTTTTGAACAATGTCCCCTACACCCCGTGTGCAACAAGCTTGGATGGGAGATTTTCATATTTGCAGAGACGAAAAGTGGTATTTGGGAAATTATTCACATGGAGGATAAATTTTTTAATGATAAAGCCAATCTAAACCACCAATTATACCCAGCATACCTCATCGTACCTTAATACTCAATTGTGCAGCATTAGGACATTGCACAACAACTTGTGCAACACTATGATTTGCTTGATGACGCCATTTGCCTCCAATAGATTTGAGCTCATGAAGTTCTTTGGACCATGACAAGGCTGACTCTAACTAACTTGAATTGACTCATTATCTTTCATTATGACTCCTTAGTGACATGACAACCCATATCTTTGGCATCAAGACCATATGCTTTATGACTCAAACTTTATTTTATGACTTTTCCCAAACAATTTTTTCAATCACAAACCCATTGGCTCATAACCTAAAAGAAGTGATTCCATGGAATTTATGAGACCAAGGCATGAATTTACCCTATGATACATTTTTAACTCGCATCCTAACAACCTATTTATAGGACACTAACAGATAATATCTGTGGAATTTTGTATAAAATGATTTTGTAACATTGTGTTTGTAAATCGACATCTCAGACTTACTTATTGAACTATGTATATGATTTTATCCCTATGTCGATTGCACAATGATTATTTTCTTGTTATATTAAAATTGATTATATAATTTCCTTTTCCATGTATTTTATTTACGTTGTTTTCCAATAGGTATCATAACTAATGATGGGCCTCTTTCTTGTGAGGACCCATCATAATTTTGTGCAATGCCCATCCCTCTTTCCTAGAGATAAAAGAAAACTAAGATGATGTTTCCCTATCTTGACAATTCCCGCAACAGGTATAAGTAATTATTTATGAATTTTTTGTGTTTAAAATTTTTATAACTTTGATTATTAGTCTATATTGTACAAGACTAATCATGTATTTTACAAATATAAATCTTATGCAGGCTATATTTTCTGCAGATTGAGGGTTTGGAAGTGGGAAGGAAAGGTATTCGATTTCCTTTCCTATACTCTGTTTATCCAGATTATTTTTGGCAGGAAATGAGAGTGGAGATATAATAAATAAATGTACAGATATATCTTGGATATCCAATAATATAAAAGAAATATATCATATATGCAACCATAAACACAGAGATACAATAATACACAAATTCTATTAATGAACGAAATGTACAAAACTATAGAAATATAGAGTGAAAGATTGACTAGAATGGTGGCATCTTATCTCTAAGAAGAGATTTGATGGCTACTCAGATTCACAAGAATATGGATTACAATGAGGCTCTAAATTCCTTTTTAACATAAATAAAATCCAAAACCCTAACCTTGGAAGATGAAAAGCCAACAATTTTGTGCACCCTATTTTGGGTAGTTTGGTGTATCAACTTCCCATGGGCGTAACTTTGGCATACAATATCCGTTTGGGGCACACGATAGCTGGTGGGAAAGGTATCATTAAGGAGATTCATTTTTGGGGCTCAATCAAATCCTTTGGCCATAATTGAGGTGATCTATCCCGAAAAAACTTAATTTAGGAATTCAAAATGGCCTTGAAAGTTTAGGAACCGAAAAGATACTAAAAATACTAATTTTCCAGAAGACTGTTTTGAGCCAGTTGGAACAGGTGGGTGGCCACTGATATCCACTTGGATCAATACTCCCTCCTTAGGAAGAAATGGTCTCCATTGTGTTTAGTTCCTAGGGGATGGGAAAAGTATTTACTCAATATGCATCTTGATGAGTTGTTTTCCTTGATGGAGAAGTTGCATTGCTTATCTTTTTGAAGGTTTTCATGAACCTGTGGCTGGAAGGGTTGGAACTTTTTAAACAATATGGATACATGAGATGCATGCGTGCAAAAGGAATATTTACGCTTTGCTTCATCTTGTCGACCTTGTTCTATTGGATAGAAGGTGTTTGGACTGAGGCTGCAGTGGTTGCAGTGTCCTTTTGTTCACCTTTTGAACAAATGGTGAAGAAGGTGAATTTTGTAGTATGAGATACTACCTTGCGGAACTTTTTAGGTGGAAAAATAGTTGAAAATACTTATGGTATCTTGTATAGATGACCACCTAGAGTAACAATGACACTACGGGGTCAAGACTCATAAATAACATGACAATTCCACATATATGGTTGACCCAAGAGAACATCACAGACATCTAGTGGGGAAAGATCACATAAATACCTCATCCTTAAAGGGATGGATGCCATATGGAAATCGACACTACTAGATGAAATGGAGATCTCATGCCTGACAAAGCCACCCGATGTTGTATGGCTACGGGTGGGGTGTTGTTGATAATCCCAATTGTTTGACGACCTCTCCTGAGATGAGGTTCTTCTAGCTTTTGTAATAAACAATGAAATGCAGTGGGGTCCCCTGCACCCACATCTGTGAATGAAAAAGGCGCTCACCCTCTTCAGGATATTCTGGTTCTTCTAGTTGAATTGTTACGGTCATGATAATATCATTGGGGTCTACATCGATAATCTATCTTCTACCAGTATTTTCTGAATCAGATTCTAAATCAGGGTTCAACTCCTTGTCTTTGATTTTGGCCACCAATAACTATTTTGATCAACATTCATTGTTGTTGTGCCAAGGGAATTTGTAGAAATTGCACCATTTTCCATTGTCCTTCATCTTTCTGTTACCCTTGTTTTCCAGTGGCTTGGACTGGTTTTCTGAAGGTTGGTTGCTAGGGTTGTCTTTGTTACATATTTACAAACCCAAAATCCCTCTTGTTCTGATGCTTAAATTTTTTTCTCGATTTTAACATCATATCGATAAGAAACATTGAGTGATGAGATGTCCAGAAAATACATTTCAGTTTGGATGTATCTATGTAGAGACCCATGGAATTTCAAAACCAAATGTCCCTCAGAGTCTTTGATACCCATATTGGTGCGCCAGGTATGGAAGTTATTGGTGAAATCCAACACTACTTGGACCCTCTCTTGTTGTAGTGTGGTCCATCTCATGTATTGATCATCATAGTTTCCAATAGGGTAATATTGTTCCTTGACCACATCCACAAAAAAATACCAAGTGGGATCAATCCCATATATTCCAGAATCCTCTGTGGAACTTTTCTCCTAGTAAGTTTCCTACCAATGTTTGACATGGGGGAGAGCCTTAAGGACTGAAAAGGTGATATTTTCCATGTCGGAGAAATTATGAACAAAGAAATAACCTTCTAGCGGATTTAACCATTTTTCTAGAGAATCTGCATCTATATGTCCTTCAAATATGGGAATATCAAAATTAAAATGTACCTTGAAAGGTGAGGTGCCTCCAAAGTGGATGCTTGATGTAGATGCGTCTGTTTTTATCGATAGGCATTGAAGGTGTTTTTTTTCTTCATATGAGATATAATCGATATATTATTACAATGATGAGTGTTCCATATATAGGGAACATATGGTGACCATCCATGAAAGGATGCATCCCTTGAATAATCAACAACTATTTATTATTATCATTTACTTATTATATATGATATTTAATAATCAATAATTATATTATTAATTATTATTCTAAGAGAATTTCTTACCAATGTTGTCCAAGCATCAACACTCCCTCTCAATGAGGGAGACATTCTGCATCATGCCAAGCTTGTCTCCGAAGTATACAAACTTCACCCTAGACTCATGAAACTTGTTTATCAGTCTTGGGAGATGTCTCTCTCCCACTTGAACAAAGGAGACACTCCTTTTGCGGCTCTCCCTCTGAGCCAATTAACTCTCTCTAAGATTAGTCTCACTCTAGGTCCACATGTAATAACATATAGTATCTTGATTCTTTATCATTCTTTGTCAAATAACCATGACTAGGACAAATACCACACCAGGATATTTCACCACAAGTACACACCTGTGAGTGAATGTTAGCCTGATGCTAATTGACACGTGGAAATAACTTCAAGCACCTTCAGTCCATATTATTCCTTTTCATGATAAAGGAAGGACTATGCCTCAACCCACTTACCACAAGTGCACCTTTATGATAAATGTATCCTATCTCCCTTGGTCTGCAGCCCAATCTAGGAGAAGTTATGCCTGATGTTGAAACATCAACACTCCCTCTTATCTAGGGAGGTATCTTTCCATATTAATACACAACTACTATCTAGAGACATGCAGTCTCTACCAGTGGTACACAACCACCATAGTAGCAAAAGGTTTGTCACACATGGGACTCACATGTGGAATTCTAGAGGATACACTCTCGAGAAACACTAGGGCCAACTCCCATAGTGTGTGACGTTTAGGGTCAATTCCATTGACATGTACTCATGTGCTCTCCACATGATGCACTTATCCTTTCTCGAATAAGTGTCCTCATAGATCAACTCAACTCAATTCATAGAGGAGTACTATATGGATAATGTTTTTCACACATGGAACTCCCATGTGGACTTCCAGAGGCTGCACCCTCTAGAAACACTAGGGTCAACTCCCATACTGTGTGACGTAAAGGGTAAACTCCCTTGACATGTCTTCATGTTCGCTTCACATGGGATGTGTCCTCATGTGCTCTCCATAAGGGATGTTGGTATATAATCCCAAACACACTTATCCCTTCTTGGAAAAGTGTCCCACTTATCCCTTCTCGGATAAGTGTCATCACAGATAAAATCAACTCAGTAATAGAGGAGTACGATTTGGAGACTCTCTCAGGAAGATGAAAACATCAAAAATCCCTCTCAGCAAGGGAGGCATTCTATCCCACACCAATTTTGTCACGAAAGTACTTGAACTTCGTCCCGGTTTGGTAAGAAAATCAACAACCTACTCATCTATAGGAAGGTACAACACCAATACTTCCTTCCTCTGCACCATTTATTGAATGTAATGGTACTTTATCTCAATGTGGTTTGATTTTTCATGAAACACTATATTCTCTAATATCTTCACACAACTTTGGTTATTGTTGTTCTGGAGTTTGTACTTAAGGATTAGAAGTACAGTGTCTAGGCATTCGAAAGTGAATAAGGGGTAGAGAAGGAGGAAACATCAACCTTCAGAATGGGAAGCTAGGAATGATTTCTGGGTAGGGGTTGTCTAGCTTCCAATTGTTCCTGGATGTTTATATCCCTTTCAATTGCTCCCCATGAACATTCGAGCTCAACCCGGGTAGTGGTTGTTTTAAGAATAGTATCAAAAAGATTTAAAGAAATATGTGTTTGATCTGATAGTCCAGGTTCGATATGAGGCTATCTTGTTATAGGGATAGTCATAGAGGAATAGAAAGGTAAGAAAAACTCGGGGGAATTTTAGGTGCTGTCTCAATTTCGGTCATATAAAAGAGATTTTATAGTTCCAGGAGTGAATATAGGGTGCCAACCAAAGGCCCTTTCCCGTAACTGAGTTATATTTTAATAAAAATGTATGAGGTGGGAGAAAACATTAAGCTGTCTATCAAGTAAGGCTCCTATCAAGGGAGAATATCACTTATAAAACAAAAGAAGAAAAATGTAAAGAAATAACCTGATGAAGCATAAAATATATATAGAATTCTTAAAGTGTTGACTGGTCTTATACCTGCTGATAGCTGCTATAGAGGAAAAATAGTAAACAATATAGAAAACCAAAATTCATTCACTATAGTAGAGGTTGTACTAAATTATAGCGAAGCATTCATCAGATACAAATATGAAATGAAATGAAATATGAGATACAAGGAAACAAACTCATAACAAAGTCGTGATGGAATTGAAAATCTTCAGATTTTCTTTATATGAACTCTCAAAATAGAAAACCTCTATTACAATCGACACAAAAAGGTCCAACCCTTTTTCTTTCTTTCTATGGTATATTTATATAGTTTTACATAAGATGGAATCTTTATTGTTACAATATTTCCAGTTATGATAAGGAGGAGAGAAATCATTCCATTCCTTCATTTCTGTCTTTATTTGGTACCATAAGGTTGCCCTCTCGCATGCTCGGTACAAGTGACACATCTTTCCGCTAACCGAGATATCAACCTTGACGGTTCTGCTTGACAATTGGCCTCAAAAGAGTAACAATATCGAGTTAATTGTGGCAACCTTTCTCCCATCGATCGGTCTATGAGGTCAATGGCGCATAATTGCACACTTGGTTTAATCATACATTTATCTATTTGCACTATGTCTGCCATAGTTACTTGTGAGATTTTGGTTGAATCTCTTTCTTCTTTTTCATTTATATCAACAGAGATTTTCGCTATAGTCATTTGACTCAATGCCTCAGCACTACCTTTACTATCAATACCTAACAGATTACCATCTATAGAGCCAAAATCCTCTTCAAAGGATTTCATTACCTTTTTGGCTTGTAGTTTACCTTCTGATATACTGTGCTCCCACTCTTTCAATAAAATATTTCCTTTGGTCTGCTCTGAAATGGAAAAGATGGGAGTACTTCCCGATTCCCTATTGTTGGTAGCTATCACAGCCTCTTGGAAGGTGACCCGAGCTGCTCCAGCTTCTCTTTCTTTGACGGATAAATTTTCCACTACTTCATCAACGAGTAAGCAGTTGTCTCGAATTATCTCTACCTTGGAAAGTAAATTTCGCTGGGCTGTAGAAACCCTGCTCCGAATCTCCATCGTCTGGGACTAGAACATCCCTATATCTATAAATTTACTTTCGATGATTTCCACTCTAGCCTGTAGTTGTTCAATCAAGTCCTTTTGCTGGCCCGCTTGTATCTGACCATTCTGAACTACCAACTCTGCTTGTTCGAGCCTATTTTTGAGTAGCTCTATCTCACTTTTATTGGCCAACCTTGCTTGTTCTATTCCTATGCTCACCTGGTCCTTGGCAGCCTCCTCTGCCATGGCTAGTCTAGCTTCTAAGGTTTTGATGAGGCGATTTTTTTGCTTCAGCTGATTTTTCAAAACCCCGACTGAAAATTGGTTTGTTGTGGCATATGCCCCTAAGGTCCTGGCTATCCTTGTAGCAAACTATTCATTCTTCTTATCTTTCCCATCCATCAACACTTTGTACTTCTTGGCTGTTGATCCCTCTTCTTGATAGAATTCTCTTTTTACCACAACCTTTCTCTTCTTATCAAAAAAGAACTCATTTGGAGGGAGCTCTTCCACCCTTATAGGTCTCAATTCTTCATTTAAAATCCACACTGCATCTATGTTTCCCTGATTTGACTGCAAGGGAGTAATGGATGCGATGGGATCTCCGATTTTCTTAGCTGGTTTCCCTAGAGTAGTAACCAGAGTTTGCTTTTTCGACGGGTCGGGAGTCTCTATCTCTATTTTCGGACTCCTAGTTTGCTCTTCCCTGTCCTGGTGTTTTTCTTGGCCGGGTGTCGCATCTTTGGAGCCCTCGGCTTCTTTTTGTTTCACCTTTGCTGTACTTGGATTCTCACCTCACAATACTGTAGGAAGACAACTGCATCGATGTTCTTGGAATTTTAGAACATCATCCCTCTCTTCGGGTGCCAGAGCTTACATCCGAGCCAAAATCTTGGCATAAGATCTTGCACCTCGAAAAATGTCACTCGAGGGTGAATTCTCGTGTTCGAACCTTTTGAGTCCACAACTGGCCAAATGATTACTTACGACCCTTTGCAGATCATGCTTCTTGAATTCAATAAGAACCAATTTTAGGTCTTCTAGGGCTGCTGCCTCAACCTTAGCATGCCCGAAATCTAACAAAGAACATAAATTTAGATGAACAGGAAAAGGTGGCCATAACTTCTTTGAATATCCCTTAATCTCCTTGCTTATGCCACCGATTATGGTTTTCCTAGCAACCTCACGACAAACCAACTTGTCGAGAATGAATAGTGGTAATGCATGCAGGGGAACAGAAGCCCTGAAAACCATGAGATATGAGAATTCTGCTTCTACATACCAGTCGCCTATACTGCTCAAATTCATCACTATACTATCCGAGATCCTGGGTGGCGAGTGGCCGAAAATAGTGACATGTAGCAGTACCATTACCCAGTTAAAAATTTCATACATGAAATCTGCCGCTTTGTTTTCCCACAATTTTGAATGGTGGATGTGGATGGGCTCAGCCTCTAATGGAGTCCAACTCCATCTCATTAAGGGAAAGGGAATTACAAAACACACGCCATCCATAATGTATGTGGACATAAGAATGAAGCAACTTTCCCACTCTCCCTCTGTGCTCGATACTCTGTAACTCGACTGGTCAAGCTATCAAACAACATTTTAGCCCAGTCGAAGGAACAACCTTTGGTGACTTGATGTATTAGAGGCACCCACTGAAGAAATAAATGTGTGGTATCCTCTCTCCCATATAATCTCCAGGTCATCATAACTACATATTTGAACTGTGGTTCCAAGGAAGCTATTGAATATATACCATTACTGTCTGCCCTGAACTTCACAGGGTGTGAAACCCAATCTCTGATTAAACTGGAAATAGTCTTGTCATATTGCACACATTCTTTCTGTTTGAATTTCTCCAAGAATTTGGCATCGTATGTAAGGTCCGACACGGTAGGCAACTTGTACATAGCCTGCAGTTGTTCGGGTCTGAAAGTCCCAATAGTGACTTTCTGTTCATTGATGATTGTTCTGGTTGGTATGTCCACATGGTCTAATGCCCACCACACCATATCATAGTAAGGGAGTAGTCATGGCCTGGCCACTACTTTATGCATTCCAGATTGGACGACGATCTTATATTTGGTGGTCAAGTCGTCTTTTTCATTGTCACTGGAATCATCAGAATAATCTACCAATTCAGATTGTAGAACATCGGAAACAAATGACCAGGTCCTAACAGATTCGACACTTCGAGGTGAAATATCAACAATATCGTCTGAACCTTGTCCCAAAACCTCAATGTTGGATTTAGACGCTTTTTGCGGGGCCATGGCGGGGGATCCTACTTTAGCTCTTCTGCGATAAAAATATGTATACATACAGAAATTAGTTCACTGAGAAAAGTGTTCTCTGCGTAATATATAAATGAATTTGTGATAACAAATAAAAACTCTATATATTCAAAAACACGGTACTTTTTAAGAACATATCGGTCAAATCACGCTTAAATATAAATCTAGCAATAAAAGCCCAATCTTTACTTGTCGATTCGCTTTGTTTCTAATTAATGCCATAAATTTTGGTGGTTCAAAATGCCAGTTGACGTAAGGAAGAATTAGGACTGCCTTGTAAACTGTGCATGCATCAAATCACGGGAAATACTGGCTTAGCTCAATTAATAAGGTTTTACCAATGTTAATTAATCTTTCGGTACTCGCCGCATCGGGAGCTTTCGCTTTAACCCTTTGAACCTCTAACATCCGAGATTGCGATGATTGTCTTTGGTTAATAAAAAAAGTAATTATGATTAGGTGCTTAATTAATTTAGTGATTATTTATATCGCAACTTCGCGACTCGGAGCTTCAAAGGTATAGCTTCCGGGAAGTTCATATGCCAAATTGAGAAATCGTTAGATCGCGATGATATGTTTAAATTAAAACGAAGGATAAAACTGGATTAAGTGTTTAATTAATTACATTTATATCTTTATCACGACTTCACGACTCAGGGCTTTGACAATGTATCTTTTAAAAAAGAAATACGTCGAGTCGCAAATTTTCGACAGAACTTAACCACGGCTAAGCTTTTACCTTTGACCTTAACGCATGTTACTAAGACAAGAAATTCATGGTTTCGGCTACCGGGGTTACGATAGTAAGACTTTTGGATTTAGTAAACGCCGAGATGCGAAACCCTGATGATGCTTAACCGTAATTTAGGAAAATTTTACTCTCGTTACTAGCCTGGGTAAAAATTTAAAACGATTTCGTCGTTTCGTTGTTCAGGACTTGTGAACTATGTGATCTATAACATCTGACATATGAAATATCGAGGTAAAAAAGGGGAAAAATTATTTGAACAAAAAGTAGAACTCGCCTTGAGAGTATGATAACCATCGCCGCTCGCCTGATGAGACTTTAGAGATTTTGGAACAACAAAAGGAAAATATGAAAACCATCTTTTGATTTCGAGCATTAAGACATGAAATTCAAAATGGGCTAAAAAGATAAAGGTGTCTCCAATAGTTACCATAATTAATAATGGTGGAATCGAGCACATGTTCGGATAAATCTACAAGGATCTTGCGAAGCCACACTACTTTAAAGATTAACATACTTAATTAAATGTACTTTGCTTCTGTTGTTCTCAAAGCCACACAAATTTGTTTCCTGCTACACCAGGAAACCATGGAAGATCCCAAAGTAAATCAACACCTGAAGGTGTTGTTTCTTTCCACTACGCTCCATGCCCAATCAGAGTCAATTTATTATTGCCATATCATATCAATACTTGAATTATATCTCATACCATGTCCAATTGTGCCTCATAAGTATCTCAACACATGCTTCGCAACAATCTAGTGTGTCTATCTCGTCTGACTCATAAATTGGTGATGTGCACTCACTGCATAGCAAATATTTGGTATGGTGTTAACTAGATACATCAATGATCCAATCATCTTTTTGTGTAGAGTCAGATCAATTTATTAAGAGTCAGAAAAGGACACACTTAGTTTCTTCAAATTGGTAACCATTGGTGTAGCCACAGACTTCAAGTTTGACTTTCCAAACTTCTTCAATATATCAATTTTGTGCTTCCCCTGACTCAGGAAGATCTCATCATTTTTCTACCACACCTATATTACCAAGAAGTAGTGCATCATATCAAGGTCCTTCATCTCAAACTTAGAGGCCAATGCATACTTTCATTCTGTAATAAGGTTCTCTGTATCGGTGAGGAATAAATCATCAACGTAGAGGAAAAAAATCAGGGACTCACCATTAACACTCTTGTAGTACAAGTTGGGATCGAAAACAATTTTGTTGAAGCCCAAAAACCATCAGGTGTCCATCAATCCTTTCATACCAAGCTCGAGGTGGTTTCTTGAGTCCATACAAGGCCATGTTCAACCTGCGCACATGAGACTCATTCTCATGTATCATGAAACCATTTGGCTTCTCGATGTATACTTCTTCCTCAATATATCCATTAAGAAAGGTTCTCTTTACATCCATATGATGTACTCTCTAGCCCATGGATGCTGCATCGAAAATAATCATCTAGGTATAAGTGTATCAAGTAACATGAGAAAATGTCTCCTTATAATCTATTCCCTCCACCTGAGAGAATCCTCTAGCAACAAATCTCATTTTGTGCCTCTCGATGCTCCCATCCACTTTTTGTTTGATATTTTATATCCATTTGCGAGTCACTATAAAATTCCTCTCAGGACTCGAAACAATATCCCACACATCATTCTTCATGATGTATTGATACTCCTCCATCATGACATCTCTCCATACTAGATGAATAGTTTCCTCCTCATAATAGGAAGGCTCAAAATTAATGATGTGGCTCATATCTATGGGATCACATGAATATGTTTGAGGTATCTTTCTCACTCAGAAGGTACCACAAGGAGCTACATATCCTTCTACCTCCTGTAGAGTCTGATGAGCCCATGTAGGTCTCTCCCGAACTACTACAATATCTCTGGGAACATCAACAAGAGCTACAGGATCAACAAGATCAATTGGAACAATTTGTTCAATCTCTAGGCGAGATCCTCCAGATATCTTTAAAGGATACCTCTTGATCAAAGGTAACATCTCTACTCACCTCAATCTATCTCTGACCAAGGATTTAGATTCGATATGCCTTTGAAGACTCATTGTACCCCAAAAATGTACCCTTTCTGCTTGAAGGGTATATCTTGATCCTTTTTTCCTTGGGTACATGAATGTATACTAGACACCCAAATATCATGAAGTGTCCAACCTCAAGCTTCACTTTGGTGAAGGCCTCCTCGGGCATCATGTTCCTCAAAGTTTTATGAGGACTTTTGTTCTAAACATACACTGCAGTCATGGATTCCTTTTCCCAGAATAACATAGGTACATGTTGATTATGATAAGTCATATTGGACCATACTTGACATATTGAGGTTCCCTCATGAAACTAATGTCTAAGACATATCGAGGTTCCCTCATGGAACCAATGTCTCACAAGACATATCAAGGTTCCCTCATGGAACCAATGTCTCGCAAGACATATTGATGTTTCCTTTATCTGACCATCTGAGGCAAGTAAGGATGAAGTCCACATTCCTTCCTAATAGTCCATACAATACCCTCTAGGGAGAGTGTCTCATAATGTTGCCTCAAACATCAACACTCCCTTTAAGGGAGGTATCTTTCACGATGTCTTATTCTGGTAGTCCACTAACTACTCTGCAATCAACTAGTATCACATAGCTACTACCATGTCATTGGTAGCTCAAATAATTGATCTCATTCTCCATGACTCTGTTGCGATCAGACAATAGCGCAAAACGTCTTCCAAGTGGTCTGAACAAAACTTCTTCCAAGTGGTCTGGTAGTCTCCATGGAAATAAGCTAGTAGGACACAACTAATGCAATGGCATCCAATAGAAAATGACTGTACCATGCCATAGTAGTACACAACTAATATCCGGTGATACACAATCACCGCTAGTGGTACACAACCACTACAGGTAGTACACAACTATCTTCCATCTTTCTTGGAAGTTCTCAACAAGTGACTTACTCAATCAATCAATGATATTTCCTTATTCAAGGTTCATATACCAAAAACCTGGTCTTTCGCTACTATACCACATGTGGACTGTCTATTTTTGTAATTCTTTACATACACGTCCATGCTTCAATCCAATTAACAATGTTAGTTGAATAGAAATGCATTAATGGGTTAAAGAATACAGACACATCGAGATAGGTAGCCATCAAATCCAAGTTATCCCTTTTATTGGAGGACATCAAACCTGAATTATATATTCTCATGAGGCTTACGGTCTCGACGCATTCTCGTAGATTACCAATTGAAGTCTCTCAACATATTTCGCAACACAATCGATCTTCCTGGAGAATATTTGAACTCGAATTAGGTGTCATCTAGAACTTGTGTGTCATTCTTTTCTAGATCAGAATTTTCTTTAGATTCACGCCTTTTAAAATTGGTGTGCACATTCTCATGTTCAGGCCAACAACTACGGCATGATATCACACAATCAATCTAACTCTTCTCTCATGCAGATTAAGCATTTCTCCCAATGCACTTGTAATATCCTCAAATTTTAGAATATTAAATTCTAAGTGAACTTTGAAATAAACTTTCATTTTTGGAAAATTCAGATTTGGAAATTATTTTCCATTTATGGCGAATCAGAATTTGGAATTTTGATTGTTGTAATTAATTATTTGATGATTTTTGGGAAAATATTCGACATTCTCAACTATCCTCTTTTATTTTGACACATGTGTAAGACAAACTTTTAATAAATTAAATGTTGGAAGACAAATGGAACAACCAGGTTAAAAATAGCTGACCATGACTCCATGAGTGGGGAACATGTTTGAGTTACCTCAAGGATGATTTTTACAAGTGGAAGATGTGGAATTTTACCACTAGCAGCCCTTAAAAATCAGGGATTTGTAAAGTTGCGAATTTTCCCAAGGTGGGAAGGAAAGACCTAGGCAAAAGGATGCATATTTTAACAACATATGGAGGAGGCAGGACACGACTTAGTATGTTGGGAAAATAAAATATTTTCTGTTATGAGCATTGTTAGTGTGAGGTAAAGGATTTTTTTAGATCTGTGGATGGTGACTATAGCTAAGGAGTATCATTCAGTTTTTCCTTATGGACTCATGGTCAAGCTAGTGGGTGAGAAGGTCAAGTGAACTTGGCTATTATGTTCTATGGCTGGGTGGAATGTGGATGTTCCATTTGCATTCCAGCATCAGGTTTCCGATATGTTTGTCATCTTGTATTCCTTTGTCAATGTTATATTTATGTTTATTATTTGTTAGGAATATGTTGTCTGTGTATACACATGTGAAATCAATTCTTAAGGGACTATATGACCATGTTTTACTATGTCTTATCATAGTTTAATGATACTGGAAATATTGTTTATTTGAAATGTGATGGTTGTACATATATATTTAACAATCTCTCTCTCTCTCTCTCTCTCTCTCTCTCTCTCTCTATATATATATATATATATATATATATATATATATATATAGGTGTGCTCATACATAAAGAAATAGTAGAACTATTTTTATGTTCCTATTGGCCATTGAATATCTATATATTTTGAATTGCTATTCAAATCTGTATATACACAAACACCACAAAGAATAGATAGAAAGAATAACAATCCGAATACATTCTTTATTACCACATAAATATAGTGATTTAGTAGAATTCAATGTATCTTGAAAAAGTAACCATTGTAATCAATCGATCATTGTTCAAAAATATTACAGTTGGAGTACCATAGACCAAAAAATCCACAACCTCTTGCATTGTAAACAAAGCTCTAAGAAAGTATACACATAATCTGTATGTAACCAAAGTTAATGCATGCATAGGTCGATCAAGGAAGGACATGGAAATCAAATACCTTTCGAGGTAAGACATTTCCTTCATCTGATTACATCAACTTGCATAACCTGCAAAGGAAGTAAAATGAGGGTTTAGTAAACTCTGCTAGCATTTTAATTCTATGGAAATCAAAGAATAAAAATAATTCAAGGACAATGCTTAGCTTGAGTCCCGACGAAAAACAAAATTACATTTTGTTCCTTATGCGATAATTTGTCCACGATCTAGGAGGAGGAGGAGTGGACCCAAAACCGATTGATGGGTACACTCACAAAACAAAAAGGTCCCATCATTAATTTCATATATCCATGCATAGAAATTTTTATTTGTAAAATAGAAGAAGCGAAAATAAGTAAAGAATTGAAAGAAATTATCATCGAAATAGAGTGTGCATCGATTAATCAAAAAGTAAGCACATAATAGTAATCCCAAACTCTATACAAAGGAGAAAATAAAAGAAAGGAGTCTACTGTGGTAAGGTCTATGATTAAACAAGAACTACTAATTTAATTATCGAAATTACACAGTTGGAATTTTCGATTTGGGGAAACGATCACAGAGAATAATTATTAAACTAATAAGAATTCATAGAGGCACATAAGATGTGATCTGAGTATAATCACAACAGATGGAGCACTAGAATTAAATAGCAATACATAAAGGTAAATTACGAAATTTTGAGTGCATAGAAGTTTATAATCAGAACCCAATACACAGGTTAAAGCCTCAATGTTCAAAATTTTTTCGAGCCCTATGATTTCGTTCTGCATACATTCAGTAGATGAGGCGGTAAATGGTTATATTCTTAGGAATGGAAGTTAATAAACAAGGATACTCTCTCTTTTGTTAGTGCAGAGTGGTCGACATAAGAAAACCCTTCCATAAACAATTTAATTATATAATTGTATCAGACGAGAGATCAAGTGAAGGATGCTGCCAAAGTGGATGCAGGACAAACCACGATTCTTCCCAATAGAGGAAATATTTTTACAATCAGAGGATACAAACAAATTGTTGTTTCAAAACGAATAAAATCCTATTAATGTTGCTATACAAATACATAATGTGAATGCGAATTTTCCTACAGAGTTTAGCAATAGTCAAGTCTAGATAATATCAATCAGCGTAGCAAGTCGTGGGATATTTGGATGAATTCCAGAGTATAGGAATAACAATGTTATAATGGTGAAACAAGAAAGACTAGTGTTTAACTTTTAAAAATGATTCAGGCCATGGTCTGAAAGGGAAAGGAACATAATGATTATAGAATTCAAGACTACCAACCAACAGAGAGGAAAACACAATAACTCACAAACTTGAGCGTTAAATCTAAAGGTGTTTCACCTATAAATGGAACCATAAACACAGTATAATCCCAGGAGAAAATGCAAAAGGAGGCACAACTATCATACATTGTCAAACCTCAAACCAAGAAAAGCAATATGTGGTTTGTACATGGAACCTCTCGACTATTTACTTGGAACCTCTCAATTTATTTTACATTACAATAGGCAAAGAATACATTCATGGGATACATCTCACAGAGAACATAAGCAACAGAACCATGGACGTGCGTTGCCTCCTTCCATCGTTCACCAGCGTCAAGCTTACCAAGTCACCGGTCATATACAATGCAAAGGCCATCACTCACTAGAGCCGAGCTTACCAAATCACCAGTCATATACAACGCAGAGGCCATCACTCACCAGAGTTGAGCCTTACCAAATCATCGGTCATAGAAAATGCATAGGCAACTTTGTGTTACAAAATAAAGGGGAAATAATGAAAAAAAAGTGTTACCTCTAGGTCCTCTCTAGAGGAGTAATAGCGGTTGGTACACCCCATACCACTGCCATGTGAAGTCGAGGGAGGTGGTGAGCCTATGTTTGGTATTTTGCCTAAGTGTCAATTCTAGAAGGTATGGGACATGCCTCACAATTAATGGACCAGGTCAAGAGTAAATGTCTACAGGACCCAACCTGTCATCCACCATAAACTGGTTTTCAAATTACTTAATTGTTGATTCATGTTAATCTGAGAGCTAACCCTAGAATGATAAAACCAGGTTAATAATCGAGTAGGGTTACCAATGTTATGTATAGCTACATTTTCGCTGCATTATGATAAACAATATATTATTATAGATAGTCTATAGGATAAACAATATATTATGGTATCTACATGATATTCTATATGATAAACAATATATTGTTATGGATAGTCTATATGATAGTCTATAGTCTATAGTCTATATTTTTTATCGGAGCTACGATATTATGTAGAAGTGGACAATATATGATTAATGATAGTCTATAGACTATAGCCTATATTGTTTATCGAAGCTAGGAGATTATGTAGAAGTGGACAATATATGATTAATGATAGTCTATTACGTGATGTAATATGGATAACATGTCTTGACCTAGACCTAGTGGTTATTGTAAGGGCTATGGTAATCATGGTCACAATTGTTTTCAATACAAATAAGTGTATGATTCTAATTTAATAACGATGCTATAATAAAATATAATAGTAAGAGACAAGTGGAACTTAAACCTCCTTCAACCTTTAGGAGGGATAATGACAATGAAGTAAAATTGTTATGCATATAATAAAGGAATAAGCTATATTTAATGGATTATCTTTGTGTCGCAAACAATGTTGGAGATTAAAGGAACTTTAATGTCCCCTAACAAAAAAAATCATATTTGGGAAATTTGGGGTACATTACATATGGTGTCATAGTTGAAGGTTACAACACTTGGACCTTAGGGAAAGGCCAATGTTATTTTAATTCTTTTATTTTCGTTGAAGAAGAACTAACAAATATGTTTACTGTTACAAAAAAAATAAATTGTTGGTCTATTGTGATAATGCCAGCGCAAAATGAAGAAGAAATCAGACCTGAAGAGAATCCAAATAAAGGAATTCCTAAAGAACTAGGACATAACAATGAAGGAAGTTCAACCACCCAAGTTTTGGAAACAATGAAGAACCTCATCATGGAATTACAAGTGTTTAAAGAAGATAATGAAAAGCTAAAAAAGGCACAGGAAGACTAGTTAGAAATAAATGAAATGTTGCTATGTAGTATAGTAACCAAGAGGAGCCCAAAGAACAATGAAAAAGAGGAAGAATTCAACAAAAGGTCCTCTAAAAAATCTGGTCATGAAACAAAAAATGAGGATAGTTCTTTCAAAGTCACACACAGGACATAAAACATAACATCTATGGGAAGAAAAAGAGAAAAAGTAGATCATCTAGAAGGTGAATTCAAGAAGACAAAACCATCCACCTTTGATGGAGAATCAAGGACGGGTGAAGAGGTTGAGGAATGGCTACTAGATATAAAGAAATACTTGCAGATTTAGAACTACTCTAGTAATATGAAAGTCTGAATGGCCATATACAACTTGAAGGGAAAGGAAAGTATTTGGTGGCAAGACCTGAAATTGGGTAAGGGATTGAAAGACAAAACAATGGAATGGTCAGATTTTAAAAAAATATTTCAAGAAGCAATATTTCTGAGAAAGGTATTACGAAAGAAAAACTAAGGAATTCTACAAGCTAAGACTCAAACAAATGACCATGGATGAAATGATAAATAAATTTCTAGAACTATTGAGATTTGTACCATACATCAAGGAATACAAAGTAAAGATACAATGATTCTTAAGTTGCCTACCACAGTCGTACAAAGACAAAATTGAATTTGACAATCCAAAGTCTTTAAATGAAGTGTTTATAAAGGCTCGGATGTGCTGTGATCAGTACAAACAGAGGTCTGGAATTCCCAAGGCATGGAAGGACAAGAAATAGGATAGAATGAATCAACGAAAGAAAGGATTCCAGCCAGTCCCTTTCCATAATATGGATTTTTTTTCCAAAAGGACTATCATTCAAATACCTAGAGCACTGAAGGGGGATGTATACCAGTTAACCTGGGAGTCAAGAAAGTTGGGAACAACCCCAGAAAACCATTGAAGTGTTGGGAGTGTGCAGAACCTCACTTGAGGAGAAATTGTCCATGCTTAATTTCCACGACAAGAACTTCAGTCCATAACTTGCAAGAATCTTCGACAGTAGGAGATATGGGTAGAAGTGTCCATAGAATTAATGCAGCTATGGATGGCAGGAAAACTAATCATCAATACACTAACATGGAGGTTGAAGGTAAAATTCATGATAACCACATTTCCATATTAATTGACCCAGGAGGTAGTCTGAGTTATGCTACTCATGGTTTAGATGAATTAAAAAAGCTCAAGAAAGTAAAGCATTCTAAGTCTTGGCTAGTACAGTTAGCAACGGGGACCAAGAGAAAGGTAACAAATTTTATTCTTGAAAGTGAGCTCAACATAGACTGTCAAAGTACAAAGTTAGATCTGAACATTTTACCTTTGGGATCTTACGATTTAATCATTGGAATCGACTAGTTAGAGAAACATAAAGTAATACTAAACTGTTACAAAAGGTCACTTATTTACAGAGATGAAAACAACATAGTGAGGACGATACAAGGGATTAGAGAAATAATTTTGGTTAGGCATATATCATCCATGCAGTTTAAGAAATGTATGAACAAAGGTTTCTAAGTTTATGCTATTCAGGTAACTAATCTATTAGAAAAGGAAAACAAATCTGATTTAGAGGACTTTGCAGTCCTAAATGGGTTTAGAGATGTATTTGTTGATGAAATACCATAACTACCTCCAAGAAGAGAGATATATTTCTCTATCGATCTACTACCTAGATCTTCCCCTATATCTAAGGCACCTTATAGAATGAGTCTACCCGAATTAACAGAACTGAAAATTTAGCTGCAAGAATTGCTAGATAAAGAATATATCAGACCAAGTGTCTCACCTTGGGGAGCACCATTTCTCTTTGTTAAAAAGAAATATGGGACCTTGAGACTATGCATTGACTATCGACAACTAAATAAGATGACGATAAAGAATAAGTATCCTTTACCCAGGATTAACGACCTGTTTGACCAAGTTGGAGGAGCAAGGATATTCTCTAAGTTATATTTACGGTCTGGTTATCACAAAGTCAGAATAAAAGGTGAAGACATAAATAAAACAACATTTAGAACACGTTACAGACACTATGAGTTTGTCATAATTCTGTTCGGTCTTACTAATGCACCAACAATCTTTATTTCTTTGATGAATAGCATATTCATTCAATATATGGATAAATTTGTGTTGGTGTTTATCGATGATATTTTAGTTTAATAAAAAATGGAAGAAGAGCATGAAGAAGATATGGAAATAGTATTGCAGACCTTAAGGAAACATAAGTTGTATGTGAAATATGGTAAGTGCGAATTCTACCAAAGAAAGATACAGTACCTAGGACACGTGATATCCGAAGATGGTATTGCAGTTGATCCAGAAAAGATAAATGCCATTATGGAATGGCCTATCCCTAAGGATGTAGCAGACATCAGATCATTCATGGGAATTATTGGTTATTACCGAAGATTTATCAAAGGATTTTCTAAGATTCCGTATCCAATTACATCCCTACAGAAAAATGGAATAATATTTACTTGGTCACAAAAGTGTCACAACAACTTTGATAAATTAAAAATATTGTTAACTACAACACCTATCCTAAGGGTAGCAGATCCCGATAAAGATTTTACAGTTTGTGTGGATGCAAGAAAAGAAGGCTTGTGATAGGCCGTACTACAAGATGGACACGTCATCTGTTATGAATCATGTAAATTGAAAGAACATGAATGGAATTACTTTGAAAATGTGGCAACATTATTTAATGGGGAGAAGGTTTCTACTACTAATGGAAAACAATGGTGTAAAGTTTTTATTCAGTCAACCAGATCTGAACGCAAGGCAAGTGAGATGGCTAGCCTTTTTAAGTGAATTTGATTTCAAAGTATGACACATCAAAGGTAAAGAAAACAAATTTGCAGATGCTCTAAGTTGGAGGAATAACAAAATTTATGAGATAAGTGTTAGCAAAGTAGAAAATGACATTGAACAAAGAATAAAATCTGTAAGTAGTAACGATGAAAAGTACATCAAAACAACAACAAAATTGCAAGAAAATGCAGAAAAACTGAACAAAAAATATCTGAGTTTAGATAAAAATGGATTGCTAAGGTTCAAAAATAGGTTGTATGTACCTAATTCTACTGATTTAAAATCATCAGTTCCTGACAAATTGCAAAAAATGTTGTATTCTAGTCATCCAGGATACCAAAAAATGATAATGGACTTAAGAAAATTCTTTTATTGGCCTAACATGGGGTGAATTCATGAAGGTGGGTAACACTTTCATGACAATCGGGTCTCCAAAATACCGAAAGACATTTTTTCAGTCGAACTAATTTTCTTTTCAGCTGAATGTTCTATTTTTTCGGCCGAACCTTTGAACGTCAAATCAAATGACGCCGTGACAACGACCTCGATTTTTGTGTACAATTTTAGCTGGAGAGATATTTTTCATTTGGTAACATATTTTCGGTTGAAAGATACTCGAGCCAAAATAATGTTTCATCTGAAATAATCTTTCAGTCAAAAGAACTTTTCGGCCAAAAGATTAGTTCGACCGAAAACACTTTTCAGCCGAAAGATTAGTTCAGTTGAAAAAAGGTTTATATATTACCCGCACATTGCTCCTGGAATATTTTTTGCGAGTTGTTAGTTAGTTCATACCTGTTGGTGTATGGTGTTTGGTGTGCGGGCGGAAAACGTTCTTGTTTGGTGTTTGCTATTTTCTATGGGTGGATGGGCGGTGTTGTGGATGTTGGAACAACGAGCCGATGAACGTTGGAGTTGTAGGCATTTAGTCAAGGTATGTTTAGATTAGGATATTTTGAATTATAGTTTGGAATTTAGAATGTTAAATTAGAATTTAATTTATTTTTTTACATTGTTGACAGGGACTTATTCATCCCTTTCCATCTACAGTGACAGGCTTGGATTCAGACCTATACCTGTACATGGACAGGGCCGAATATGGCCCTATCCCTTATGTTTAAATATGCTTAAATTTTAAATTTTTAAACATGTTTCAAATATGTTTAAATATGTTTAAATTTTAAATTTTTAAACAGGGCCGAATTTCAAATATGTTTAAATTTTAAATTTTTAGAAAATTTAAAATTTTAGTTAAAAATTTGGGTTTAGAAATTTTGTTTAGAATGTTGATAGGGCCTTATTCGGCCCTATCCATGTAGAAGTTAGAAGTTATTTAGAATTTTAGAATTTAAATTTTAAATTTCTATTTCGGTCTTAAATTTTAAATTTCTATTTAAATTTTAGAATTTAGAAGTTATTTTTCGATTGTTGATGGGGCCTTAGTCGACCCTATCCATGTACAGTGACAGGCCCGAATTCGGGCCTGTACCTGTACATGGACAGGGCCGGATATGGCTCTGTCCCTTATGTTTAAATATGTTTAAATTTTAAATTTTTAAACATGTTTCAAATATGTTTAAATTTTAAATTTTAAACAGGGACGAATTTTAAATTTTTAAACAGGGCCAAATTTCAAATATGTTTAAATTTTAAATTTTTAGAAAATTTAAATTTTTAGTTAAAAATTTGAGTTTAGAAATTTTGTTTAGAATGTTGATAGGGCCTTATTCAACCCTGTCCATGTACAGGGACAAGCTCGAATTTGGACCTGTCCCTATCCATGGACAGGGTCGAATATGGCCCTGCCCATCTATAGGGATAGGCCCGAATTTGGGCATGTCAATGTACATGGACAGGGCCATATTCGACCATGTGCATGTAGTACCTCAAGAAGTAGGATAAGTAGATATAGAACTAGTAACAAAGGCCCAATTCAATAGGAAATCCATACAACTGCTAAGCAAATAGACAGAGTTGCAGAAAATAGATAGAGGCCTGAAGAGACTGTAAACTTTAGGGAAGGAGACAAACTAGCTATTATAACTATAAATAGTGAGACAAAGGGATAAGCATGACTGCTACATGGCCACCACTACCCTGAATAGTGCTCAAACTGAACAAAATTAGACTTTGACAACAACTATAAAGAAACATCACCATAAAGGACCTAGTACATATCACAATATTCAACAGACCTAACAAAAAGCTTGAAATACAAAAATATGTCTATAGTAGTTTCTACAATAGGAGAAAAATAAGTACAACATTGACAAAAACTCCACTTCTTTGCTAATAGTATTGCTAATTTAAATTTTTAGGAAATTTTAATTTTTCGTTAAAAATTACAATCATGGAAACAATAGGGATAAAGGAAGTGTACAAAACCATGAATCAAACTTGTTGTAATCATACCAACTAACTGTATAGGGTTGAACATGATGAAGTAATGAACTAATATGATATGGGACCACAACAAGCCCTATGAACAAACTGAATTACACTACATTCTTTGCTTAGAAGTAATTCCATCATATTCATTTATAATGACACTGATGTTGTATTCTTATTGATTAGGGTCCTACTCCTAGTATAGGATATGAATAAGACCTATATTGGTTGTGCTCATATGTTACATGTATGCACCTCTTATACATTTTCATATTCATGGTATTGGTCCTAACTCAGTTCTAATACAAATACAATAACATCCTTTACATTCAACTTATGATAATCTACTCTACGCGTCTATATGATCTCAACATAATATAGGGTTATGACTCATACAAGAAGATTTGTTCATGTTCTATGATTTGTGTTTGATATGTTTTTATAATTAAGAGTAATAACTGAGAGTAATACATATCTAAAGTAATGTGTGTTTCTGATCTTTGTTGGATTTGTTGTCATTTTATGAAAAATGACAGAATTAACATAATTAAATCAGAATTAAATATGACATAAACAAAACATAATTAATTTTGTTAATTTTGTTCATGGTTGATATGTTATTTTCTTAATCATTTTATGTTGTTTTCTTATCCAAATAGTAAATTAAATCTTAATTTTAAAACAAAACATTACATATAATTGATTTTAGAAACTATGGTATGATCTATTTTGACAAATTTTTATAGTCTAATATATATGACACTTAACAAGTCCTTTCCATATGTCCATCTATAAAGGACATGCACCTATATATGACTTTGTGACATCTATAAGAATGAATATAGGAATGTATTAACATCTTCGTGTGACCATATTTGTTATCTTATTTATAAATAGTTCTAGGTAAATGAAACATAATATACTTATTAAAATGGGTATATAAATATAAAGTTAATGAATAAAGGTTATAATAAACAACATTTATTTTTATATAAGAATTTTTTTTAGTATTTTTTGGAATTTTAGATAAATAAGAAATGATGTAAGTATACAGCGCAGAGGCACTAATTCAATATAAATAAGGTAAATTTTCATCAATTTTGTGACAATTAAGACTCATTAAATTGCATCTTTTTCAAAATATATATCCCATTAAAACTCACATTACTATGTTTACAATAGGCTATGATGCACTTAAATTTGAAATTATTGTCATGATTGCTCTCAATCTAGATTTCTAACTCCAACAAAGCCTCCCAATATTACATTTTCTCCATTTTCTCTCCATTTGCTCCACCTCACCTTAATATAACTTAATATTGAAGACAATTTAAAAATTACTTATATTAATGACCAAACTTATTGAATGCTTATCTTATTGATGATATTTATATTCATATAATATTACTTCACACATGTCCCCGAGGTGTAGGACAGTCGGTGACGGAGTGTGTTGTTAAGCCACTCCGTGATGTTAAAGTCACCGGTTCGAAACCTGCAGGGATAAAAAATCCAACCATGTTAAGGGTTGGTGTGGCTCAGGCCGGGTGCGATCCCCGGGTGATTTTGACGGCTTAGATGCCCCTGAGTCGCGGTTTCTCAAGCCACAGGTTAATCGCAGGTCCTGCACAAATTAACAAACAAAAAAAAATATTACTTCACACATATTGACCAAAGTTATTGAATTCTTATCTTATTGATAATATTTATATTCATATAATATAACTTCAAATTGACAACTTATTAATTAATTCATTAATAACATAGCCATTAGTAACTAATGTGTTTATTGAACCATAATATTGTATGTGTGTTGGATATTTAGGCATAGCTAGCACACACACATCCCAAACATAGACGATAATAACAAGCGATGTTCCTAATGCATATTTTTAAAATGTTCACAAATAATCATGCATACAAATAAATAAAGTAAATCAAATTTCAAATAATCCTCATTAAAGAAAGAGTAATAATTCAACATTCATCCATCTTTAAAATTGAATTATTATAATTTAAACATGGTAGGAACTATGTGAGGAAACAAGGAATCACATATTGAATCCTAAATGTGATCCTCAATTGACTTGGAATCACCCAGGTCCTTTTAAACACTTAATTCCATCTCGCATCTCCCATACCATCACTGTTGTTTTGAATTGATTTCCCTTGGCGAACCCAACTTCTAATTTCAATGACTTCTATGTGTGGGTTTTATTGATTATTATGAAAATATTGTGGTTTTATCTTCTGTCACTTATCCCTTTAGTTATCAGTCTATGCCTGAGCAGTCGGCCAGGAGCCGAATCGATGGTCGCCACTTCTATTTGTAAATACCTATAGATTCAAATGCCCTGCTTTTTAGTGCATGGATGATGAGTGAAGGATAATAATTTTCCATGCTGTCTATGGACCCCTTACTTATCTTTGAGTTGATTGATTCATGGTTGAATGTCTAGTATTTACGTCTTCTTATGAGAGAGTACCTTTGCAGCTTGATTGATTAAATCTTCGATTTATCTCTGCATTTTTAATTGCTTGAACTTGGGTACATCTCTGCATTTTTATTGATAGACTGTGCATTGTGAATGATAAACCTCTGAGTTGAATGACAGTCCCTTGGCGAACCAAACTTATGATTTCAATGACTTGTTTGTGTGGGTTTTATTGATTATTATGAAAATATTTTTCTTTTATCTTTCATCCCTTATCCCTTTAGTCATCAGTCTGTGCCTGAGTAGTCAGCCAGGAGCCGAATCAATGTTTGTCACTTCGGTGTTTAAAGACCTATAGATTTAAATGTCTTTCTTTTCTGTGCATGGATGATGAGTGAAGGATAAGAATTTTCTCTGTTGTCTATCCCTTATTTATCTTCAAGTTGATTGATTCATGGATGAATGTTTAGTCTTTGCGCCTACTTGTGTAGATTTGGTTTTTCCTTGAAATTCATCCGATCAATATTTAATTTAATATGCTTGGCGTTTTAGTCATTAACTGAATGAATTTCACTTTTTTCAGTCTCTTGATATGGCCTCTTTACCAAATTCAACACTCACTTTTGATATGGGTTCTCTTCCAAACCATAAACTCTTATCATTGTAAACTCTTCAAAAAGGAACCAGTCTCCCACTTTCGTGGTATTTTCCAATTGTAGTGACCCTTTGACTAAAGGAATAATTATAACGAATAGTTCATTTTGGATAATAAAGTCTACTATAGAAATAAAAGAGTCTTAGATGGGAACTAATTATTATACTCATTTATTATAACTTCATATAATATTTATAGATGGGAACTAATTATTATCTTATTAATGATATTTATATTCATATAATATAACTTCAAATTGACAACTTATTAATTAATTCATTAATAACCTAGACATTAGTAACTAATGTGTTTATTGAACCATAATATTGTATGTGTGTTGGATATTTAGGAATAGCTAGCACACACATATCCCACACGTAGACGATAATAACAAACGATGTTCCTAATGTAATTTTTAAAATGTTAACAACTAATGATGCATACAAATAAATAAAGTAAATAAAACTTCAAATAATCCTCATTAAAGAAATAATAATAATTCAACATTCATCCATCTTTAAAATTTAATTATTATAATTTAAACATGGTAGGAACTATGTGAGGAAACAAGGAATGACATATCGAATCCCAAATGTGATCCTCAATTGACTTAGAATCACCGGGCTCCCTTTAAACCCTTAATTCCATATCGCTTCTCCCATCCCTTCCTTTGTTGAAATATGTTGGAGTTTCGACTATATTGAACTAACTCTAGATATAATCCAAATGTGAAAGCATCAAACCTTTTGACCTAACATCTCTAGTAGACAACTAGTATTAGTCATCACACATATAGGGGAGTGTGGATAGCATGACCCTCCCACAACGTGAGGGGAGTGTGGATATCTATAGACATTACCCTTTAGAACCATTAATTTTGTGATAATTAAGACTCATTCAAGTGCATCTTATTCAAAATATATACGTCATTAAAACTCACATTACTATTTGTAGAAATAGGCTTCATTACCACCATAAATTTTGTGACAATTAAAAATCACCCAAAATCATCTTCTTCTTAATATATATCCCATTAAAGCTCACATTACTATGTTTACAATAGGTTATGATGCACTTACATTTGAAATTATTGTCATGATTACTTTTAATCAACGTGAATTTCCACCTTATATGACTATATTTTATCTTGATTTCTAACTCCAACTAATCCTCACAAATATTACATTTGCTCCACCTCATCGAAATTTATAGTGGGTGTGTGAGGTTATAAATATTAAACTCTTTGTTTTGGGGATTCTAATGCATTGTGTTATATGTGGTCCTAGTGGATCCAACCATAGGGAACTTTTAAGGAATCTTAAAGAAATTTTCTAATACATTTTTTTTAGCGGATCCAAGCGTAGGAAACTTTTAATGAATCTTAAAGAAATGTTATAAGGAATATATATGTAGTCTTAGTGGATTGAACCATGTTCAAAGAATATGCACATGCTATTGAGTTATTTTTGGGTAGCTATCCACTCAATGTAGAAATCCCTTAGTTTATAGTACAATTAGGTCCATTTATATAACTTTAGGTGACCATAAAGTATTTCACAATTATGTATTTAGTTCAACCATATCCACAACTATCCAACAATTTGTCCTTAAATCTTTCAAGTGATCCAACTATATAATGTAACATTTTCATAGTTCATATGTTATATAATATAACATTATCCAATCTGTGATCAGATAAGAGTGCACCACTTAGTAAAGAAAGACTTCTTATGTGCCAAGATTAAAGGCATAACAAGTTGTTGTGCACCACTTACTAAAGATTTCTTATGTTATTAGTGGGTGTGTGAGGTTATAAACATTAAACTCTTTGTTTTGGGGATTCTAATGCATTGCATTATATGTGGTCTTTGTGGATCCAACCATAGGGAATTTTTAAGGAATCCTAAAGAAATGTTCTAATACATTTTTTTAGTGGATCCAACCATAGGGAACTTTTAATGAATCCACTTGCTTGTTATTTTTTTCAATTGATTTCCCTTGGGGAACCCAAATTTTGATTTCAATCACTTCTATGTGTGGGTTTTATTGATTATTATGAAAATATTGTGGTTTTATCTTCTGTCCCTTATCTCTTTATTCATCAATCTATGCCTGAGTAGTCGTCCAGGAGTCGAATCGACGGTCGTCACTTCGGTGTTTAAAGACCTATAGATTCAAATGCCCTGCTTTTTTGTGCATGGATGATGAGTGAAGGATAAGAATTTTCCCTACTGTCTATCCCTTAATTATTTTTGAGTTGATTGATTCATGGCTGAATATTTAGTCTTTTCACCTTCTTATGAACGAATACATTTGTGGCTTGATCAGATAAGAATGCACCACTTAGTAAAGAAAGATTTCTTATGTGCCAAGATTAAAGGCATAACAAGTTGTTGTGCACCACTTACTAAAGATTTCTTATGTTATTAGTGGGTGTGTGAGGTTATGAAGATTAAACTGTTTGTTTTGGGGATTCTAATGCATTGCATTATATGTGGTCTTTCTGGATCCAAACATAGGGAATTTTTAAGGAATCTTAAAGAAATGTTATAATACATTTTTTTAGTGGATCCAACCATAGGGAACTTTTAATGAATCCACTTGCTTGTTATTTTTTTCAATTGATTTCCCTTGGGGAACCTAAATTTTGATTTCAATCACTTCTATGTGTGGGTTTTATTGATTATTATGAAAAGATTGTGGTTTTATCTTCTGTCCCTTATCTCTTTATTCATCAATCTATGCCTGAGCAGTCATCCAGGAGTCGAATCGACGATCGTCACTTCGGTGTTTAAAGACCTATAGATTCAAATGCCCTACTTTTTTGTACATGGATGATGAGTGAAGGATAAGAATTTTCCCTACTGTCTATCCCTTAATTATCTTTGAGTTGATTGATTCATGGCTGAATGTTTAGTCTTTTCACCTTCTTATGAACGAGTATATTTGCGGCTTGATCAAATAAGAGTGCACCACTTAGTAAAGAAAGATTTCTTATGTGCCAAGATTAAAGGCATAACAAGTTGTTATGCACCACTTAGTAAAGACTTCTTATGTTATTAGTGGGTGTGTGAGGTTATGAAGATTAAACTCTTTGTTTTGGGGATTCTTAATGCATTGCATTATATGTGGTCTTTGTGGATCCAACCATAGGGATTTTTTAAGGAATCTTAAAGAAATGTTCTAATACATTTTTTTAGTGGATCCAACCATAGGGATCTTTTAATGAATCCCCTTGCTTGTTGTTTTTTTCAATTGATTTCTCTTGGGGAACCCAAATTTTGATTTCAATCACTTCTATGTGTGGGTTGTATTGATTATTATGAAAAGATTGTGGTTTTATCTTCTGTCCCTTATCTCTTTATTCATCAGTCTATGCATGAGCAATCGTCCAGGAGTCGAATCAACGGTCGTCACTTCGGTGTTTAAAGACCTATAGATTCAAATGCCCTGCTTTTTTATGCATGGATGATGAGTGAAGGATAAGAATTTATCCTACTCTCTATCACTTAATTATCTTTGAGTTGATTGATTCATGGTTGAATGTTTATTCTTTTCACCTTCTTATGAACGAGTACATTTGCGGCTTGATTGATTAAAACTTCGATTTATGTAAAGACCCCAAATGTTACGACTACGAATGAAGATAAACGTGCAATTTTTTTTTGTTTTTAGGAAAGAAAGCGACGACAAAAATAGTTGAACCACACAACCTGACCACGAACACACCCCCGCAGAGCAGACAACAGTCAACTACGACTCAACGCTTAGCGCAAGAGAAATTGGGAGAATCATGTGTAAAGAAATGATAGATAGCAGTGACTACCCGCCCAACACAAGCACGACAACGCCTACATGCTATGGGACAACATCCACAAACCCGACACAATGGCCTTGACGACCAGTAACTAGAAACCACTACGGCGGACAAAACCCGACGCATTAAGGTGCTACAACCAAGTGCCAACCTCAATTACAATGAAAGAACACCCGTGTTAGGAATCGCAGGCTCTGTTCAAGTTGTTGTTCGCATCTAACCCTAAGGGTGTGCAGTGATCCCCTCATCAGGAATCTTGTTGGTCTCAGGGCGATAAGCGTGAAGGTAACCCTAACACAACATAACCTACTTGGACCCTTAACCCAAGTTGAAACCAACGTGCTAGGAGACTAAAAAAAAACTGAAGAAGGGCGTGAAGAATATACCCACACCCAAGCAACCGTCGACAAGACGCAAAGTGACATTGCTCAAATTAAATTGCGCCAGCTATGAAAAGACTCCGCCATCCGACGATAACCCACTAACCGTTCAACATGGTGTCTAGGTGCGAAGGAAAGAGCTATAAGGAAAGTTATAATTGTCATAAAGGTGTCCCAACTATGACCACGGATGTGAACTATTAAAGATGGTTACTGTTATCAAAAGATATCATGAAGGTGAACTAAATAACTTAACAAAAACAACACGCCAACAAATAATGCTGTCCAAAAACACTGTCCATTTAACATTAACAACTCTCGGTCTAAAAATACATCTTACCTTACGCTTGTCTAAAATACACTGCCTGAAATAAACAAAACACAAGTCAAACACTCTCTAGAGGTAAAAGGGAACTAATACGCTTGACAACAAGCACGACGATCATTAATACACACCCTGCTGTCTAATAAAACATGAGTCGCTTCCCAGTAATTACAACAGGATAACGAACCAAAGCTGACAAGGCAACAAGATATACAAATAGATGGTTGTCAAGGGAAGGCTGCGAGCACAGTAATCGCTACCCATCAAGGACTGGCTACCCAAACAGATTTGCTGCAAAAAAATATCATCGTCGAATGAATACATATCAAGCGAATTTAATGGCTAAGAACTTTGGATGCCGCCCAGCCAAATTGGTGATGTAAATCATGCAGATCCGCACTCCAAAGAGTGTAATCTCGCAGCCTGAAAACGTGTGACCTCACAGTCGATAAGACAAGAAAATCGCAGTGAAAACAATATTAAAATTAAGCATTTGAAAATCGCACTCAGCCAAAATGATAGGTCAGTTCGCGGTCACAGGGTCAGGTAAGGATCGCTGGGATATCCTCCATGGAATCGCCGTGTCATAAATTAAGAATAACATTAACAATATATATATTGTTGGGCATATTTAAGAAAGTTTCAGTAACACGGTTTAAGAAAATATGTCTCTGTGCATATAATTAAAGAAAAACGTTAACCCTACATACTGCTGGGCGCAATAACTTGCCTATTATTCGCTATAAAAGCCCACATGATTTCTAGTCATGCCCGATAACCACTCGGGCACATGAAGCTGGGCGTATTTAAAGAAGTTACATTAACATGGTTTTATGAAAATATGTCTTTGTGCATACAATTAAAGAAAAACGTTAACCCTACATACTGCTGGGTGAATGCTAAATCAATTATAACTCAATTAATTTACAACGCGGCTAAACACAACAAGAAAACAGTCTTTAAAGGAATTTTCGTTATCATTGATATCTTAAGTTTACTGCCATTAAATTTTAAAAGAAACGCAGTCATTCGACAGGTAAATTTGCTACTATTCCGATTATAAAACTCGTTGTCCAAAAGCCCATTACGATCGATGTCCAATAAGAACGTTTCGGTACAATACCACACGATTTTCTATCTATAAAAATGATAACGCTGTCTAAAAAACTATAAAAATTGGCTCCTTATATAAATTGCTCATTATAAAATCGTACATGTATAAAAATAGAATTGTAGATCGCAGTCACCATGTAAAATGGCAGTCAATAAGTAAGGAATCACAGTCAGTAAGATAAAGAAATGGCAGTCCATACGGAGGATGAAATCGCAGAGATAATCAACCAAACGCAAAGAGTAAAATTTTCCATCAAATACAATGAATCGTACAGGGAAAAATTCGGGGTTGAAAGATTGCAAGGAGCCACGGATTTCGTAGTGGTTGTGTGTCTAAATCGCAGCATAAATGAGGAAGCTATTGTGCACACAATAAATACAAATCGCTGGGTGTAAGACTCCAAGAAGAGAGGGTGGAATGATGGGTGAAAATGCAGAGATTAAGTAAACATAGTGATCGCATGCCGAGATCATTAGAACGCAGGATGATATCTCAAAATGCAGAGCCCAAGAAAACGAAGAGATCAAACGCACAGATTGGGCCTTCAACTCAGAGGTTATCAATCAAGGAAAAACAAGGATAATCCTTCAAGGAAATGTAAGGGTTTTCAAAGTTTATGCAATCAGATGCAGAGGTACTCAATCACCAGAAGGTGCAATGACCATCAATCAACCAAGAATAATCAACATGGGTAGATCACTCGGCAACACATCCTTCGCTCATCATCCACGCACAGAAAAGTAGGGTGTTAGGATCTATAGGTCTATTAACACCGAAGTGACGACCGTCGATTCAACTACTGGCCGACTGCGAAAGGAATGATGAGCTAGGGACGAGGGTGAAGTAAGAAGCACAAACTCATCACAAAATCAATTAAACCACAGGGTGGTCACAACATGCAGGGATCGAAAGACAAGAGAATCAATCAACAGTGAGCTTAAGGCTATGGGGAATTAAGTTATCAATTAAAATTCTAAGTCAAACATTTTCTTAACCCAATTAAAAATACAGAATTGAAAGCGTGGGGTATAATAAGAATCTACCATGCAGAATCAAGTAAGTGTATCGTAACCCAAGTCGTCCACTCTGAGTTATTGTCTTGCACGCTCCGTGCTGTTCCCTCTTGCAGACCAATGAGACTTCACTGGTACCTCCCAGCCAACGCTAGGGGTACTCTTCTTCCCCCTTATCCCTTCGAGCCACAAAGGGGCCACACACATTGAACTAGAGATCAACTAGCTCCCATCTCGCCTCGTAAGGCCGAGCTACCACTCCTCATCGAAATGGGTATCCCAACTCCCACAAGTAAGTTAGTCCAGTCTAAAATTCTGCACCGTAACGTTACGCATCCCAGCAGAGATCCATCATCCTCCTCATCCCTAATTTATATAGAGTTTCTAAGTCATTTACTTTCCCAAAATCCCATTTAATTCATTCTTAAATAATTTAATTCATAAAAAACCTCCCCGTACATGTGTCACCCATCCCCTTCATTGCACCATAAATTAATTTCATTAATTACTTAATTACTCCTATTTCCCTCACCCACCTAAAAACATTCCTAGAATCTCTCCTACATGTCCCCATATTCCCTTACATATTTTAATGACTTGCCCCCTTACTAATTCACTAGTTGAGTTCAATTTAGAAAGTTCTTAAATTCAAAATACCTTACTAAGTTAGTCTTTCTACTTTCTCCTTATGTTTCACTTTCTCTTTATATTTCCCTCTTTTTCCTAGTTTCCTAATTCTTTTAATTTCCCTCTTTCCCTTTTCATTTAAAACTCAAATTGCCAACTGTAGAAAATTACCTTTTTTCCCTTTTTCTTTTTAATTAATAAATTTTTAATTAGCATATGTAACAAAACAATTATTTTCCCTTTTTCCCCCTTTTTAAATTTAATCCCCAAAAGATTTGTTTTTATAAATTAATTGAATTGATTACCCCCTTCTCGTCACATGATTAATGATGATTACTTTTATTGTTTCTTTATTTTTATTTTTATATTTATATAAATATAAATATAAATATATATATATTTATCACAAGTATCACTTAGACCTAGACGTTATTTTCCTAGGTTGGGCGACATTTATTAGGGAAATTGTTTAAAATCTTTCTCATCACATTATCTGTTCTAAGGCCATATAGGTTTATTCATTTATTATTTAACAACACGACGTGCCCTTCAAGATGCACTAGGTGCTCCAAGGGTGCCACTCGCCTCATTATGTTTCCATTGCACGATGTGCCCTTCAGGACACAGTACGTGCTCCAAGGGTTCCACTCGCCTCTTGACTGTCTTGGTAGACATCGAAAACCCCTAGAGTCGATACTCTGCTAGGTGATCTTGTGGGAGAGTAAGTGCCTCTAAGGAATAAGGATCCTGGCTTATTGTACGCCCCTTAGAATCATCGTGAGCGACTGTTGTAGTCTGCCCTCATGACATTGTGGGTCTTCTCAAACTAGGTAGACATTAACCTACAGTTCGAGCCACGACGGGAGTGCTAGTAAGTTGTGGGAGGGTTGTTGTCCACACCTCTCCTTCAACATCTTTGGTTATCATGCGTGACCCCTTTACGCCACATGTGATTCTAGTCGGTAGGTTATCGTTAGCCTACATCATCAACAAATCATGTCATAAATAATATCGATAATCATATCATCTAATTAGATGCACAAATGTCATATATATACAACAATTAAACCCCAATAGTCCACTCCTTGACTCGATCCATAGTCCAAGGGTTTCATCGATGCCTCAGCATCCTCGAGGTCAAAATCTTGCACACTTAGGAGAACCGATTCAATAGCACATGTCTAAGTCAATATAGAAAAATAACATATAATCACATCCATAATGCCTCACAAGAAAAATCAATGGTCAATGGTATAATAATCTGGATCACTTGCAAGAAAGTTTCCTCAAAGAATAATTTCGCTTAGTACACATAAGAGAGGGATGTTACATACACCCCCTCTTGGTCTAAGCTTCGTCCCGAAGTTTCAGAGTATAAAAGTGCCAAAATAATATGTATCATGGTGTCATAAGTCTTTCCAAAAAAATGGAAAATGTTGGCGCATATCATGATATGCGTCCTCCGAGGTCACTGGGTGTGGACTATAGTTGTCTCACTGGACCTTGACCTCATCTATTGTTCAATGTCGTAGTTTTCGAATGGAATGATCCAAGATGCGGATCGGCTCAGCCGTGAGTGCACCCTCATCCGACACCCGTAAGGTGCTCAAGTCAGGCATGTGTAGGATCACTAATCATAAAGTCTCAAACAGATACATGAAAGACATCATGCATATGCCTCAAGAATCAGGCAAGGCTAGTCATTAGGCCACGGGCCTCTCCTTTCCATAGTATCGTAGGATCCCACAAACCTAGGAGATAGTTTAGCCCCTTTTACGAACTTGATCAAACTCTTATGTGGTTTCCACCCAAAAAATACTCGATCGCCACAACGTAACTACGGTCGACACAATGCGCATCGACATAACTCTTTTTCCGATCCTGCACTTCCTTGATCCTTTTTTCTTATAGTTTGCATTTAATATTCCAATTCTTGGATCACTTCCGGTCCCACCAGGACCCTATCCTCAAGATGATCCCAACTCAAAGGCATCTAACACGGTCGCTCATGAAGAAACTTGAAAGGTGCCATCTTAATGGCACTTTAGTAACTGTTGTTATAAGTGAATTCTACTAGTGGCAATAATTCTTCCCAATGCTTCTGTTGGTCCATCACGTACATGCGCAACATGTCTTCCAAGGTCTGGTTCGTTTGGTCGGTCTACCTGTCAGTCTCCGGGTGATGCACAATACCAAAGTTAAGATGGGTTCCCAAGGCCTCTTGGAAATTAGTCCAAAATCCTCCAGTAAACACCAATCCTCGATTGGATATAATCCTCTTAGGTATGAGATGAAGCCTCCCAATATCACCGATGAAAACTCTAGTTATGTCAGGTGTCTGATACGTCCTACGCACAGGAATAAAATGAGCACTCTTCTTAGAGTGTTGAATACTACGAAAATCGAGTCATGTCTCCTTGCCATCAGTGGCAATCCAATGATAAAATCCATCAAAATAACCTCCCATTTTGATTCTGGAATAGCGTGTGGTTGTAGTAACGTTGTTGGATGTCTATGTTCGGCCTTTACCTATTGACATTCTAGACATATGGCCACATGTTTGACTATGTCTACCTTCATTCCTTTCCAGAAGATTAAGGGTTTAAGGTCCGCCCTCATCTTCATGATTCCCGGGTGAGCCATGTATACTACTCTATGAGTGTAGTTTAGGATCAAGATCCTCAACTCATCGTTCAATGGTACGTAAATCTGAGTTTTCAACCTCAATAACCCATCATCGTCAAACAAATCCTTCAAATCTTGGTACCATCTTTGTGTTTTGTTTAATAAAATTCTCGACCTCTTTGTACCAGTCATCGTCACGTTGTAAAGTTAGAATATTTTCACGTAGATTCATCTGAAGAGGCAACACTGAAAATATGCATGGTCTTCGACTCGATTCATCTACCACTCGGTTCACTGTTCCTTTTATGTAAGAAATCTAGAAATCGTACTGGCTAACCAGTTCCGACCAACGTCAGTGTCACGCGTTCAGGTCGCTTTACGTAAATACGTGTTGTAGTCCACAGTGTTCCGTCTTTAGTTCAAATTTTCGTCCAACAAGGTAGTGTCTCCAAACCTTCAAGGCATATACTATGGCTAACAACTCCAAATCGTTCGTCACATAGTTCTCCTCATGCCTTCTTAGTTTCCTTGATATGTAAGCGATCACTTGACCGTCTTGCATCAAGACTTGTCCTAAGCCTTCCTTGGATGTGTTAGTACATCCCAAGAAGTTTGCATCCATGTCAGGGACCTTTAGTATCAATGTTGTTGTCAATATCTCCTTGAGCCTCCAAAATGCCTCCACGCATTTCTCGGTCAAAACAAAATTCTTGTTCTTCTTCTATAACTCCATAACCGGGTTTCCTATCTTTGAAAATCCCTTGACGAACTGTTGTTAGTATCCTGCTAAACCCATGAAGCCATGCACTTCTAGGACATTCGTTGGTGTAGGCCATTCCATAATAGCCTCGACTTTTGTTGGATCCACGACGATAACTTTGCCAGAGATGATGTGCCCTAAGTAGTGAATCCTCAATTGACAAAACAAACATTTTTACAACTTCCCATACAATTTATTCTCTCGTAGACACTGTAGTACCAAGCACAAGCTCTCGTCAAGCTCCTCTGTTGTCCGAGAGTAAATCAAATATCGTCCATGAATACTTGGATGAACTTATCCAAGTACTCATGGAACACCCCATTCATCAAATTCATAAATACCCCTCGGGTATTTGTCAGTCCAAATGGTAAAATAGTAAACTCATAATTTCCAAACCTCATTTTAAAGCGGTCTTAGGGACATCATCCTCGTTGATCTGTAACTGGCGATACCCTGATCATAAATCGATCATTGAAAACACCATCGCACCCTTCGTCTGATCGAACAGATCATCAATCCTCAACAACAAATATTGATTCTTGATTGTTTCCTTGTTCAATGATGATAGTCAATGCAGAGTCTCCACGACCCATCCTTCTTTCATATGAAAATAACAGGTGCGCCCCATGGTGACACACTTGGATGTATAAGTCCCAGGTCCAGCAACTCCTTCAGTTGCATTCTCAACTCCTATAACTCCAGGGTCAACATCCAATAAGGCGTTCTAGCTATCGGTTCAGTCCCCGGTTTTAGGTCTATGGTAAACTCCAATTCCCTCTATAGCAGCATCCCATGTAACTCCTCCAGGAAGACGTCCGCAACTCTCTCACCACCGGAAGGTGTTCTAGACATTCTGTTTCTCCCTTCTCATTTAACGCAAGGATCGCATAATGCTTACATCCCTTATGCATGCTCTTCAATAGATGCAAGGAAGAGATTAACCTCGGGGAAAATCCCTGGTTCCATCCTACAATCACGCGTCTCTATCCCTCATCATCGACCAAGCTCAACCGTCTCATCTTATAGTTGAGTATCGCCTCATGCGATTCCAACCAGTCCATGTCGATCACGACGTCATAAGATCCTAATATCATGACGTACAGGTTAGCCCTAGTGAAAAACTCTCGCAGGTTAAGGTACAACCCATAACCTTTCCTCCAACCCTCTGTTTTCTCCCAAATCCATCTCTACAAAGCTAAACACATCCTGTTCAACTGCCTTACCTTAATCCTTTTTAGCATTGTACCAGAAATGGAAACTCTCGATAGCATTGAGATGAATCAAAATACTAAGTGTCTGGTCAACGATGGTACCTGATGTCTCGAGCACAATCGACTGGCGCTCTACCTAGCGGTTATTCACCGATGCATGAATCTGATGGGCCTTGCCCAAGTCTCCCATGGTAGTGGGTCCAACTGATCCAGATGCTCTAGTCCTCTTCACTTGGTAGTCGCACTGGAAATGTGGCTCCCCACATTCCAACATAATTTCTTCAGTCCAATAATCTTGGTACCCAAAGTAGAAGATGAATTCCAACGATAAGGCCAACACAAACCTTTTGACCTTATGTTTCTTGGTAAAGGTGCATAGCATATTGAAGCAGCTCCAAAAATGGGCCTCTTACTCGGGCACTGTACAACCACCCTGTCGTAAGGCGTTTGAACTCGTTGAGTTGACTCTCGACGAATTCCTTAGAAGATACCTCCCATGGAACCGTTCCTCGAATAGGTCCCATGACATGTCTTCAATGGCCATGTTTAAAAGTGGTAGGAGTGTCTTCCACCATAGAAGAGCGCTCCCCTACATTTGAAAGACCGCTCTGTGGACCTTCATGTTGGAGGTATAGTCATGAAGTGCAAGAACCTTGACTTATTCTCCAGCCAAGCCTTGGTGGATGCATTGTTCGGGGAACCTATTGGAACAAGGGGAGACTCAGGGTTCAATGCTACAATAGTGAACCAAAAAAACCCTAACTACCGGCCCTTTCGGTAACAGCTACGAAGCAGATGAAGTCTCACCCGAGGTAGAGATAGGGGTGGTTGAAAGACTCTGGTGTTTGGAACCTCAACTGGGACACAGATCTGTGGTTCTAACACTTAATACAACACTTAGCACTGTTGGTTCTTCAATATGCAGTCAATATCCACTTCATTGATAAAACAAGGCTTCGCAACATTCATAGTGATTTAACGTATTCAAGCACTTAGCATTAGTAAAATACATCAGATCTAATAGATCAAGCACTAAGTATATTCATTTGTATCAAATATAACATTCTACACATCATTAGCACTAAGCATAAGAAGATTTATCCAATCATCTCATAACACTTAGCAAAAGGAGACATAAACACATTAAGACAAGCACAAAGCAATAAAACATAGTATTTAGGTGGTTCACCCCCACCCTGGGGCTATGTCCACCAAATCTTCTTCTTTATTAGCATATTCAATCAGTTACAAGAACAAATCCATCAAAAACCCTTCTGCACACAGGACAGAAGATCTGCATAGCTCGCTAGATCCTTCTTCCTTGCGTTACAACACAAAGCCTTCTACAACTTCTTAAAGTTACTTGCACTTAGCTTCTGCAAGTCTCACATAGGTACGAAGCTCTTACAGACTTTACTTGCACTTAGCATACATCACACAGATATATTATTTGACCCTTCTTACATTGCCTATCCTTCTATTTATACATACAGAAGTTGGCCCAAGCATAGGTAAACCTATGGGATGATCTACCAATCCTATTAAATGTTCCTCAAAACAAAAAATGGACCCAAAAGTGGGCGGAGATCCCGTGATCTCTGCTCTGTCTTGTGCTCCTCCTTCAACAGGTTGTCGAAGTCCCAAAATAGGTCAACATCACCAAGAAACTCCCAAAACTTGGTCAAGGGCCAACAACACCAAAGAACTCAGGAAATTTGAACTTCTCGAGTTCGTAGTGAAAACTAAGGGTACTGACTGGGTGCACTGTAGACCCTCAAAGGTATGGGTGCCCCACTCTCATCTCATTACATAAGGTGAGTCATGGCCTCTGACCATCTCTGGAAGGACCTTGGTTAGACGATCATCATCCCTTACAACAATCGAATCCAACCCAAGGGATTTTTCCTCCCCCATGGGGTTAGACTCCAAGGGTGCAGGCACTTATGGAGGTGGTGCACCTCCTCCCTCGGCACCACATCGTAACCTATGTGGTGTCCTCTAATCGAGATCACCACCTAGATACGTTAAAGTTTTAATAAGTGCTAGGTTAAAACTCAAAGGTTTACTGCAGTGGAAATCCTAGCGATCCATAGTCACAGGGTTGAACCTAATTTGATACCATAAGTAAAGATACCAAATGTTACGACTACGAGCGAAGCTAAATGTGCATTTTTTTTTTTTTTTAGGCAAAAAGGCGATGACAACAACAGTTGAACCACACAACCTGACCACCAACACACCCTTGCAGATTAGGCAACAATCAACTACGACTCCATGCTAAGCATAAGAGCAACTAGGTGAATCATGCGTAAATAAAGGACATATAGTAGCGACTACTTGCTCGACACGAGAACGACAACGCCTACTGGCTATGGGACAACATCCACAAACCCGACACAATGGCCTTAATGACCAGTAACTGGAAACCTCCACGACGCGCAAAACCCAATGTGTTAAGGTGCTACAACCAAGCGCCAACCTCAATTACAATGAACAAATGACCACATTAGTAAGCACAGGCTCTGGCCAGGTTGTCGTTCACATCTAACCCTTAGGGCACCCAGTGATTCCCTCATCAAGAATCATGCAATCTCAGGGCAATAGGCATGAAGGTAACCCTATAACAACATAAACTACCTAGACCCTTAACCGAAGCTAAAACCGATGCGCTAGGAGACCCAAAAAAAGCTGAAGAAGGGTGTGAAGACTATACCCACACACCCAAGCAACCATCTACAAGATGCAAAGTGACATTGCTCAAATTAAATTGCGCCAGCTATGAAATGACTTTTCCATTCGACCATAACCCACTAACCGTTCAAAATGATGTCTAGGTGCAAAGGAAAGAGCTATAAGGAAAGTTATCATTGTCGTAAAGGTGTCCCAATTGTGACCAAGGATGTGAACTATTAAATATGGTTACTATTTTCACAAGATATCATGAAGGTGAACTAAAGCACTTAACAAAAACAACACATCAACAAATAACGTTGTCCAAAAACACTATCCATTTAACATTAACAACTCTCGATCTAAAAATACATATTACCTTACGCTTTTCTAAAATACACTGTCTAAAATAAACAAAACATAAGTCAAACATTGTCTAGAGGTAAAAGGGAACTAATACGCTTGACAACTAGAATGTCAATCATTAATACACACCTTGCTGTCTAATAAAGCATGAGTCGTTGCCCAACAATTACAACAGAATCACAAACCAAAGATAACAAGGCAACATGATATACAAATAGATGGTTGTCAAGGGAAGGCTGTTAGCACAATAATCACTACCAATCAAGGAATGGCTACCCAAACATATTTTCTAAAAAAAAAAATCATTGTCGAATGAATACATATCAAGCGAATTTAATGTCTAAGAATGTTGGATGCCACCCAACCAAATTGGTGATGTAAATCATGAATATTCTCACTCCAAAGCGTGTAATCTCGCATCTTGAAAACGTGTGACCTCGAAGTTGATAAGACAGGAAAATCACATTCAAAACAATATTAGAATTAATCATTTGAAAATTGTACTCAGCAAAAACAACAGGTCAATTTGCGGTCACGGGGTCAGGTAAGGATTGCTGGGATATCCTCCAAGGAATCACCGTGTCATAAATTAAGAATAACATTAACAATATATATAATGTTGGGCGTATTTAAGGAAGTTTCAGTAACACGATTTAAGAAAATATTTATATGTGCATATAATTAAAGAAAAACATAAGGCCTACATACTGTTGGGCATAATAACTTGCCTATTATTTGCTATAAAATCCTACATGATTTCTAGTCATGCCTAATAACCACTTCGCCACGTCCACAATATTGTTATTGAAGCTGGGCGTATTTAAAGAAGTTACATTAACATGGTTTTAAGAAAATATGTCTCTGTTCATACAATTAAAGAAAAGCGTTAACCCTACATACTGCTAGGTGAATGATAAATCAATTATAACTCAATTAATTTACAACGCGACTAAACACAATAGGAAAACACAGTCTTTCAAGGAATTTTCGCTATCATTGATATCATAATTTTACTGACATTAAATGTTAAAACAAATGCAGTCATTCGATAGGTAAATTTTCTTCCATTCCGGTTATAAAACTCACTGTCCAAAATCCCATTACAATCGATGTCCAACAAGAACATTTCGGTACAATAGCAGATGATTTTCTATCTATAAAAATGATAATGTTGTCTAAAAAACTATAAAAATTGGCTCCTTATATAAATCCATCATTATAAAATCGTACATGTATAAAAATCAAATTGTATATCTCATTCACCATGTAAAATGGCAGTCAATAAATAAGGAATCACAGTCAGTAAACTAAAGAAATCACAGTCCATATGGAGGATGAAATCGTAGAGATAATCAACCAAATGCAGAGAGTAAAATTTTTCATCAAATACAATGAATCTCATAGGGAAAAATTTAGGGTTGAAAGCTTGCAAGGAGCCATAGATTTCATAGTGGTTGTGTATTTGAATCGTAGCGTAAATGAGGGAGCTATTGTGCACACAATAAATACCAATCGTTGGGTGTAAGATGCCAAGAAGAGTGGGTGGAATGTTGGGTAAAAGTGGGTGAAAATGCAGCGATTAAGTAAACATTGTGATCGCATGTCGAGATCATTAGAACGTAGGAGGATATATCAAAATGTAGAGCCCAAGAAAACAAAGAGATCAAATGTAGAGATTGAACCTTCAACTCAGAGATTATCAATCAAGAAAAAATAGGCATAATCCTTCAAGGAAACGTAAGGGTTTTTAGAGTTTACGCAATCAAACGCATAGGTACTCAATTGCCAGAAGGTGCAATGACCATCAATCAACCAAGAACAATCAACATGGGTAGACGATTGGGAAACACATCCTTCGCTCATCATCCATGCACAAAAAAACAGGGTGTTAGGATCTATAGGTCTATTAACACCGAAGTGACGACCATTGATGTGACTCCTGGCCGACTGCTTAGGCGAGGACTGATGATATAGGGACGAGGGAGAAGTAAGAAGCACAAAATCATCAAAAAATAAATAAAATCATAGGGTGGTCACAACATGCAGGGATCAAAATCTAAGGGAATCAATCAACAACAAGCTTAAGCCTATGGGGAATTAAGTTATCAATTATAATGCTAAGTCAAACATTTTATTTACCCAATTAAAAATACAAAATTTAAAGCGTGAGGTATAATAAGAATCTACCATGCAGAATCAAGTAAGTGTATCGTAGCCCAAGTCATCCTCTCTGAGTCATTATCCTGCGCACTCCATGCTTCTCCCACTTGTCGACCGATGAGACTTCACCAGTACCTCCCAACGAACTCTAGAGGTACTCTTCTTCCCCCTTAGCCCCTTGAGACACAAAGGGGCCATGCACACTAAACCAAAGATCAACTAGCTCCTAGCTTGCCTTGCAAGGCTAAGCTACCACTCCTCACAGAGCTGGGTATCCCAACTCCCATAAGCTAAGTTAGTCAAGTCTAAAATTCTACAGCGTAACGTTACTCATCTAGCAGAGATCCATCCTCCTCCTCCTCCTCCCTCCTTTATATAGTGTTTCTAATTCATTTACTTTCCCAAAATCCCATTTAATTTATTTTTCAATAATTTAATTCATAAAAATCCTCCCCGTATATGTGTCATCCATCCCCTTCATTGCACCATAATTTAATTTCATTAATTACTTAATTACTCCTATTTCCCTCACGCACCTAAAACCATTCATAGAATCGCTCCTACGTGTCCCCATATTCCCTTACACAATTTAATGACTTACCTCCATACTGATTCACTAGTTAAGTTCAATTTAGAAAGTTATTAAATGCAAAATACCTTACTAAGTTAGTCTTTCTGCTTTTTCCTTATGTTTCCCTTTCTCTTTATATTTCCTGTTTTTTCCTAGTTTCTTAATTCTTTTAAATTCCCTCTTTCCCTTTTCATTTAAAACTCAAATTGTCAAGTGTAGAAAATTACCTTTTTCCCCTTTTTCTTTTTAATTAATAAATTTCTAATTAGCATATGTAACAAAACAATTATTTCCCCCTTTCCCCCCTTTTTAAATTTTATCCCCAAAATATTTTTTTATAAATTAATTAAATCTCTTAACCCCCTTCTCATCACATGATTAATGATGATTACTTTTATTGTTTATATATATATATATATATCACAAGTATCACTTAGACCTAGTCATTATTTTCCTAGGATGGGTGACATTTTATTAGGGAAATTGTTTAAAATCTTTCTCATCACATTATTCGTTCTAAGTCCATATAGTTTTATTCATTTATTATTTAACAATGCGATGTGCCCTTCAGGACGCACTAGGTGCTCCAAGGGTGCCACTCACCTATTTTCATTTTTCTTGCGCGACGTGCCCTTCAGGACGCACTTTGTGCTCCAAGGGTGCCACTTGACTTTTGACTGACTTGGTAAACATAAAAAACCCCTGGAGTCAATACTCTGCCAGGTGATCTTGTGGGAAACTAAGGGCCTTTAAGGAATAAGGACCCTTCCTTATTGCGCAACCCTTAGAGTCATCATGAGCGACTGTCACAGTCTTCCCTCACGACATCATGGGTCTTCTCGAACTAGGTAGTCGTTAACCTATATTTCGAGCCACAACATGAGTGCTAGTAGGTTGTGGCAGGGCTACTGCCCACACCTCTCCCTCAACGTCTCTGGTTATCGTGCGTGACCCCTCTACTCCACATGTGAGTTTTGTCGGCAAACTATCATCACCCTACATCATCAAGAAATCATATCATCTAATAAGATGCACAAATGTCATATATATACAACAATCAAATCCCAATAGTCCACTCTCTAACTCGATCCAGGGTCCAAGGGTTTCATCGATGCCTCAACATCCTCGAGATCCAAATCTTGTACACTCAAGAGAACCAAGTCAATAGAACCTATCTATGTCAATATAGAAAAATAACATATAATCACATCCATAATGCCTCATAAGAATAATCAATGGTCAATGGTATAATAATCTGGATCACTTGCAAGAAAGTGTCCTTAAAGAATAAGTTCACTCCATGTGTGCAAGAGAAGGATGTTACAATTTCTCTCTTTGTTTTTAATTGCTTGAACTTGGGTACATCTCTGCATTTTTATTGATAAACTCTGCATTGTAGATAGATATTGAGGAGAGATGTCGACACAGGATTCTCCAAACATTCTTCACAAATGCTCTAGGTTATCCTAAGAAGGAAGAACAAGAACTCCTTCTTCGACTGCGACTCCGAGTGACCAACAACAATCTTGTCAGAGGAGATTTTCAAACGAGTATGTGAATAGATCAACTACAGAACCTACTCAAGCAAACGCTATGGATACAACCTTCTTATATTGGTTGCGTATTAATACTCCTACACCTGAGAATGTAGGGAATACCTATGGACAAGAGAATATTTCTGGTAATTTTCTTTGATTTTGTTTATTTTTCTTGTATTTTTTTGTATTTAAATTTATGTGAAGTTAAATCTTGTAGTTACTTTCAAATGTGTGTGTAGACAATTAGTTTAGAGAAAGGGACGACAATTAAAGAGAGAGTGGTTGTCACAAAGATTCAAATGTTGGTGTAGAGGGTGAAGGTGGATTTAGGAGGCCGCGTTATCAAGAAACAGAAGATTACACGCTTACATCCACCTATCATTTGGATGTTGGTGATGAACTTCCCTGGGAAGGGATTAATGAAGTAATGACGCTTGAGAGATGCTCATATGTTAAAAGGAGGTTGGAAAATGATTTGGTGGCCTTGGAACTCCCTCAGGAGAGTAAACAAAGCTTGCAAATTGTTTTGCATTCATTGGAAATCTTTATGGATGCATATGAGAATATGGGGCCAACCACTGACAATTTTGTCGATCTAATGAGGCAACGAAAGTCATAGGTGATGGGCTCTAATAAATGGAAGGCAGTAAAAAATCGAGTTTCAAAAGAAGACACTATTTCGATGTTCAATTTCAAAAAGGGACCAAAGCAGAAGATGTTGAAGCTGCAATATTTTATGGACCCTGACATTGTAGGACATCTGTATAATAGATTTTTGGCGACATATGAAAAATTGTCATGGAACGATGAGGTTCCACACTATTTTGCAAGACACTTTTTTGCATGGTTTTTTTTGCACATCACCCTGATTATACTAGTCTACCGTCCAAATATTATTGGACTAGTAAAGGACGTACATATGATCGCAAATGGGCATATCAAAGTGCGACATTGTTGAGGCCTTCACAAAATTTTGTACCTCGCCCAACAGAGGAATTTGCTTCACATTCAGAGTTGCAGGCTACATCAGATGTTGGCAAAGAAGCCAGGAATGTAATCGGGGAAAATTTGGAAGGAATTTTTTATGGTGTTGATGTTGGCATGAACCGTCAGTGAGCGAAAGCCAATTCCCGAGCCAGATTTGTTTATAAAACAGATGCAAAGTTAGATACAATGTCAACAGAAGATGTTTTGGGGTATGAATTTTTTTTCCGATATGGTTGGAAGAAGGCCATTCATAATGATGACCCAAAATGCAGATTGGTATGTGTTCTAGTTAGAAATTTTTTGACGCATTTTATGATAGTTTACGTCTAATTCTAGATTTATATATCATTGTATCTATAGAAATAATTGAGTTATTATTTCCATTAATTGCAGTTTGGAGATATGTTAAATGAATCTCCAGTAGGTAGGAGACTTGATTTGACAAGTTTAAATTTGGATGGGTTGAATCAGGTATGTGTTTTCTAATGTTTTTCAATCTCCATTCTTTTGAATAAGAGATCAACAACATTTATAATTTTGTATAATTGTGAACACATTGAATCCTAGATTTAGTTTTTAGTTGTGTTGTTCAAAGATCCCTATTCCATCTCCTACTACTTGGGAAGACTTGTCTCAATTCTCATTGGAAGAGTTTGAAGAGGGTGAGAGTTCACAGGTATCATTTAATGTCTTCAAATCATTTAAATTTAATGTGTTATAATCATTTAAATTTAATTTTTAAAATTTTAAAATTTGAAGTGTGTTATATAGGCTAATGTGGAGAAGAGAGTACCTGAGAGTGTGCTTGGGAGGGAGACTGGGATTGAGGAGGAAGCAAAGGAAGAACCCATATTTGGGAAGGATGTGTTAATTCATGATGATTCATAAATGTATGATTTTGACTTTTATCAAATTTTTGTTTTCTCAAATTTTTAGTTTAGCCTTTCCTATTCAATGCGTTGATCAATTATTTTGAAATATATAGAACCCCTAGATAAGTTTATCATTATCTTAAATGGTGTACATTCAAATTTATTTAAAGTTATATTATGATGAACACCTAATCTTGAACTTGAACATTTGAATATTTGAGAACATACTCTATCCCACATCAGAAAAGAGAAAGTTTCTAAATGTTCATCGATTGCATTCCTTAATTTCTTGTCCAAGAATGATGTAGTATGGACATTTGTGTTTTCTACATACAATGAAGTGAATTCCTTGTTGCTAAGGTATTGTCAAACTCTTAACTAAATTGGTTACTAATCACAAAAACCAACATTCAATTAGATTTACAAATAAGCTCACACATATTGTATATGTGAGGTAGCTCACACATATTGTATATGTGAACTAGCTCACACATAATTTCAAAGAGCATTTCATTATATATAATATGAATACATCCCATTTAAATGGTTTTTGAAGAATGACTTAATATACATGTGAAGATTTGTGTTTCTTCATGTACATGCAAGATTATACGAGAACATCTATTCCACTGCAGAAAGAGGAGATAAGTATTTTCCAGAAGAATGGTTTTTAAAATGGAGATTTGTGAATTTTTTTAGATAATAAGTAGTTTTTTGGAAGAATAACTTAATATGGAGATTTATGAGTCATTTAGTTTGAAAGGGCATTGTGGAATTTGATTATATGACCACTGCAGAAGAAGAGAGAAGTATTTAATTGTTGAGGAGATCAATATTTTATTGATGTGTAAATATGATCAAATAACATCACTTGGGATGAGAATTTCTGAAGGATTTGAGACCTTATCCACATGGAGAATTTCACCTGAAAGATTTTGGACTTTATCCACAAAGAGATAAGTATTTCATTGGAAGAAGGACTTAATATGGAGGTTTGTGAATTTTCTTCATACACAGTTGTATATTTATTTTCATATTATTATCTAACTCTAATTCACAATTTGTTTTACCAAGAACACAATAACATTACTTGGGATGATAATTTCACCTGAAGGATTTGAGACCTTATTCACAAGGAAAATTTCACTTGAAGGACAAGGAGGTAAGTATTTCATTGGAAGAATATCTTAATATGGAGATTTGTGAACTTTCTTCATACACAATTCTATATTTATTTTCAGATTATTATCTAACTCTAAGTCACAATTGTTTTTACCAAGAACATAATTTTTCTCTTTAATTTTTTTTAAGATTTTAGATAAGATTTACAAATTGTTTAAATCATGTACTTTTAATTGGAGAGTAACTATCTTAAATCTATTTAACTGTGGTTTGGTATGTTATTATTTCTTATAGTTTTATTTAATATTTAGTTAGGATATATATTCTAATATGGGTTATTTGTTTTTTATTGTTACATATGTCTAAATTATATTTGGTGGAAAATGTGTTTACAATATATTTTGTGGGAAATAGTATGTTGGAGGATGAGACTTAACTCTTTTGGTATGTATGTCAATTTTGTTTTAATCACAATTTTTGAATTCTATATTATTTCCCATGTTTGAATTATAATTTTTAATTTTTGAATTTTGTTTTTTTTGCAGCTTTGACTTGCAGGTATGAACTGATCTATCTTAAAGTGATGGCTTAGAGTCCACAATTTTGGAGTTAAATGTCTTAGTTTTTTATATCATCCTAAAATGGATGTGGAAGTTATGTATTTTACAATGTAACTATTCAGACTTTGATTATATATATATATATATATATATATATTTTCATAATTTTGGAATTCAAAATAGCAATTTATTGTCTCATATTTGATTTCTCAAAGTTTGAAAAAAAAGTGGCAAAGTTAACTAGTAATGAACTAATGTTTTGTATATTATCCTTTTTACAATGCATTAAATTAAGCATCAAACTCTTAAATACTTTTCTGCTATGTATTAATTTAAATGTTTCATTTTATGTTCACCATGGATTGTCAAAAATATGATTCTATTAACATATCATCAAATAATTTTGGCAGAATAATTTTAGCGGATTAATTTTATATTAAAAGATTTTTTTTTTTTCTAGTTACTAATGACCCTGTTGGTTACATAGATGCACTTAACTAATAAAAAAACTAAAGGAAAGATAGGGATATGAGATCTGATAAATAAATTGGTTACATAGTTGCACTTAACTAATAAATAAACTAAAGGAAAAACTAAAGGAAAGATAAAAAGATGAGATCATAGATGCACTTAACTAATAGAAAACTAAAGGAGAAGCTAAAGGAAAGATAGACATATGAGATCTGTTAAATAAATTGGTTACATAGATGCACTTAACTAATAAAAAAAACTAAAGGAAAGATAGGCATATGAGATCTGTTAAATAAATTGGTTACATAGATGCACTTAACTAATAAAAAAAAACTAAAGGAAAGATAGGCATATGAGATCATCGATCTACACTTAACCAATAGAAAAACTAAACGAAAGATAGGAATATGAGATTTGTTAAATAAATTGGTTACATAAATGCACTTAACTAATAAAAAAAACTAAAGGAAAGATATGCATATGAGATCTGTTAAATAAATTGGTTACAATAAAAAAACTAAAGGAAAGATATGCATATGAGATCTGTTAAATAAATTGGTTACAATAAAAAAACTAAAGGAAAGATATGCATATGAGATCTGTTAAATAAATTGGTTACATCTAGATGCACTTAACTAATAAAAAAAATTAAAGGAAAAACTAAAGGAAAGATAGGCATATGAGATGTTAAATAAATTGGTTACATAGATGCACTTAACTAATAAAAAAAACTAAAGGAAAAACTAAAGGAAAGATAGGCATATGAGATCTGCTAAATAAATGAAAATAAAAAATTAAAGTGAAATAATACGAGAATGTGAATTGTTATTGATCTATTTAAGAATATGCAAAGTCAATAATACAAGAATGTGTTGTTGTTTATATATTTAAGAATATGCAAACTCAATAGATAGACAATAAAAAATTGAACTGGCAAACATACAAGATTGTAACATTGCATATCTATTTAAGAATATATGATAGTTGACAACATGTTAAACCATGCAAAACATATTTGAGAATATATGGTAGTAGAAAACACTTTAAACATGCAAATCATATGTTGGTATGAACTACACTAAAATGAAGAAATTTTCATGATCTACCAATTTCCTTTCAGAAAACTTGAGTTTGATTTTGGAAGAAGGTAACCAATGTGGAATTCAAAGGAGGAGGTATGCATTAAAAAATTGTGTTTTAGACATGCCAAGGAACAACACATACCTCTTGTACAACTCAGATAACATGTATGAAAGGGAATTACATTAGGAAAACAATTTGCAGGATATGGTTTAGTACTATTCACATAAACCCACATTTTTGTAAGGGTCTTCACCTGACTTTAGGCAAAGTTGTATTAATTTCCTTAACTTTGTTAGAGAAGAGATCTGTTAATTACAATTTAATTCACTTGACTTTAGTCAAGGTTGTTGTAATAACCCTCCTTGTTACGACAACAACTCGGACAACAGGTGCAATTTTTTTTTTGTTTTAAAGGTGTGTGCGCGCGTGGAGGAGGGGAGTCAAACTCACTGGACTCTACGTCGCCACCCAACGACTGACAAGATGAAATCATGACAATCACATCAAGAAGACGCAAGGTGCATGACCAAAAACTGCAAGAAGGAACACCCAAGACCAAGGCGCCCCACGGAATCTTCAACAATAACGACACACTGGGTTAGGTACCGCACGAACACCGAAGGTAGAATCCATGGTAGTAGGTTTGCTACTTCTACACCGGAAAGCAGAGTGTTTAATCTTAGTCCTCTGCTCCGGAGAGAGAGAGGGTCAGATAGGCCCCTAGTCGACTGCTCGGGCAGAAACTAGCAAATTCCGCCAGGTGTGTCGCAAGAGTGGAACCCTACCTTTAAAGGGCCCGAGACTCTTGATACGGCACCTGATCCCTTACAGGAATAAAATCACACACAGACAAAACTCTTAAGGCTACCTGGGGGTGTTTACCTCCCCCCCGACACAGGCCGACCACACACACAAGGCTCTTACACCCCAGCACAACTTAAATTCACAAGGGACTATCAGCTAAAAGAATCTTAAAATCAATCCATTGCGCGACTCTAAATCATATTCGTCAACAAGGTACCCTCTAAAACTCATTCAAGGGACCCCTATAGTACAGACTGAAACTTGACCGGTTCAACATCTAACAAGATAAAAGTCCTCAGTGGTAATCATAAATATAATAAATGGATGTAGATGTATCTTAACGCAATAGGTAAACCTTAATCCTTTACTACGACTCAATAATTAACAATTATCCCGAAATCATTCGACGCCATCATTGTAAACTTACATAACAGTCATCCCATGAAGGTTGCATCATTACCA
>ML779941.1:32756-56077 GCA_009831015.1 Picea engelmannii
CGGGAACATATCGTGACCGTCGGATTTCCTAACTACAAATGCATACTAATGCATACTAAAGAAACACACTTTTACCTAACGACATATTAGACCAAGTAGATCTTAACTAACTCCTAAGTGTCTAAATATCCTAACAGTTGGGACCCGACTACCACTGTGACCCTCAAACTCTCGTTGTCAAACAGATCTTTATACACTTGAGAGCTATTGATTAAGGATATCCATGTCTGGATAATTTTTGTTGTATCGTGAGTGTGGAAGTCCCCTTTCTGCACATGTAAATGTAGATGTTACTGTATCATGGAGAAATTTGGTCGCTCATATGGCCAAAACTCTGCAATCTCACACTCATCATTCTCTGTATCATAGATGGGATCATTGTCAAAATGATAGTAGCTTGTATTCTATTTTCATCTATCGACCTCAAGGAATGCATCAATACTTTCAATCTCTGTGCAATCATCCTCCCTCTCTGGTGAAGAACTTCCCACAAAGTTGTCCCCTTATAAATCACTACAGGATGTATCATGAAAATCGGATGATAGGAAAGGAATGTAGACTTTCATATCTGTACTTTTATCTCGAGGCAGGAGGGTGGGTTCTTGAATATCACTATCAACAATTCTTTCCTCATCTCTTTGAGCTTCAATTCTATCTTGATTCTCGATGGAGAGATGAGAAGATTCTTCTTCATCACTTGCCTCATCCATTTCTTCAAGGATTTTGAAATAGGCCTCCCATAAACCATCACCATTTTTTGACCCGGAGCAATCATGTGATATTGGCTCATGGGAGGGAGGAGAAGGATGAGCCTCTTCATAGAGATCATCTTCTAGCTTTTGTATACGAGGCTCAAAATACTATGTTTTGATATAGTCCGACGAGAAACTAAGTTCATTCATTTTCTATTTCGCACAAACACCATGATCTTCGTTGTTACTACTGATCTCAATATCTTCCATAGGAAGACCAAGACCATCCTCAATAATTTTGTATGCATAATATAATTCCTTTATTTCGCGGACTAGGGGCATCCAACCTATTGAATCATAATACCAACTTGAACAAAAATTTCATCATGACATCCTCATGGAAGAAGTCATTTTTCTTACGGAATGCAATAAAGGCAGAGATGTATTTCACAATTGAATCCCTGCATCCATATAAAAGGGGAAATTCCCATCACCCTTACATATGATCGTGGGGAAAACCCCTCATACCTTAAAAGTCAACCGAAGCATAACATTCTGCTAACCATGGAGGGAGCTCCTCCATTTTTCTTTATTCGTAGAACTCAAAGTAAGCCTAAACTGAAAATCAAAGATGAAAAATATCTATTAAAATACCACAATGGAGTCTCCAATACATAACTTACTTTTTATCTTCAAGAGAGGCTTCTTGTAATGTACCTCTTTATTATGTCTAGGTTGAGTGGAGTTACCAAATGAGATCCCTGCATGTTAGTTGGTAGAATAACAATCTCACCAAGATACAAAACAAGAAAACTTACCCAGATTACAACGACTCCAAAAAATGCTACTGAATAAACTGACGACCTCATCAATGTCCTTTGAGGCGCTAAGGCGATACCACGTAGGATAAGTGCCCAATGTCACTGCGACACAAGTCCTTCCCTATTCAAGCCCAACTCCTACACTAAAGGACTTTGGGAAGCCTCCCTAACACATCAACTTCACTCAAAATAGACCAGTGCCTATGTGATATAGGGGTGAAGGTAGGAGTTAATTATTTAAGCTAACTAATATGAAATGATAAATAACTAATAGAAATAATGGAGAACAACAAAATAAAACAAGTCAAGTTTTGTAAGATAAAGCAACAAAATAGTGCAAAAGAGTGGTGAAAGCCCTCACCAATTCCTCAGATGTATTTTTAGGTATGCCTTTTGGTAATGTGGTTGTATTTTGAGTTGTTCCTTGTTGTCGTGAGTTTTTAGATCTATAAAATTCATAAACTCAGCACAAAACAACAAGAAACGTGGCCCTTTTGGAGGCCTCCCACGAGTGTTAAGCACCTTAGATCACTAGATATGTGCGCTAGGAAGCTTGGGAAACAAGCTAAGAGTGATTTCCTATGCCCAGAGCTTTAGATCTACAACAAAATGGTAATTTCCAGCAAGCCAGAAACCACTTTGTAGATTTTGGGTTCAATTCCCCCCAAGGTCAAAACCCATAAAATTATTCAAGTACGATAATAACCTTGTGATGGCTGGAAATTGCTTATTTTATCCTCGAAATTCAGATTTTCATTTATAAAGCGAGTCTAGAAAAATACAAGGGTTTTCTTAGGATAGATACTTACTTGGCAGCCCCTTAGGGTGAGGTTATTGTTGGATCTGATGTAAATTATGTTGTAATATACCACAGATCTACAACACTCCTGAAAAAATCCTCGTCAAATATGTAATTAAATTGCAAAAAACAAAGGGTAAAATACCCTTGCGTAGAAAAATATCTAGAGGCAAAAAACCAAGGATCCACTACCTATGTAAGATTGAAAGTCAAAGGCAAGCTAGCGAAATACTTTTGTTTTTTGTATTTTATGATTTTTATTTTTTATTTTTTTTAATCTTTTTAAAAGAAAAGTAGAAGAGATTGATTGAATTCTTAAATAAATTTGGTTCAAGAGTGAGTCTTACCTCGACCTTACTCTTACCTCCAAAGCGTTGAATTGCGATCACAACCCTTTCTTAGTTGGACGCGGAATTTGGACTAGAATTTGGGTTTGGTGATGGACTATCCCCCCTCATCTAGTCTAGAATAGTTGTATTGCTTTAGGATCTTGTGAGGAAATATCCACTAGTGGGATGGTTGATCCGTCAAGATTTTTCGAATGACTTATGGTTGAGTTTTTTTTATAATTGCATGCATTAATTGACCATTGGGAAACTTAACGAAAAAACAAGAAAATAAAAGGAATTATACAGCCATTAACATATTTGCAGATCTGAAATGCAATGAAAAACAACAAACCATAATGCACAGGTTGATAACGGAGTTCGGCACAACTTTGCCTACGTCTCCGGGCCTTTTCTCTGTGAGGGAGGCTTCTTTATTTCTGTTCGAAAGCTTAATGGTACATCATTACAATGTCGAATGGCTTCCAGACTGATCTGGTCATGTTCGCCCAGATCTCTAGAATCTTGCACAAAAAATGACACCTGAAACGGATGTCCCGAGCTCTCAGAAACGGTCCGACAACATCTCCTCCTCAACAGCTTCCCTGCCTCAAACTGGCTTTGACTTGGCTTTTCCTCAGCATCTCTGCTCTCAAAAACCGTCCAAAAGCTGTCCAAAAGCTGTTTCATGGCCTCAAAATGGCCTTGGTTAAATAGTGGGGAAGTTGGTTATCCATCTCTAACTTCCTCCACGAATTTAGGCTCTAAAAATGCCCAATAACTCCCAAAAATGAGTTAATTACAATAAAAAAGGCTTAATTATATTAAAAAACCCAAAAGTGGTTAAATAACCCACTTTAACTATATAGTATAGTTGCATTTTGGGCTTAGCCCCCCAAACATTGGCGCGCGCCCCTTTGGTGTGGTCACATGATACTATACGGCCTAGCGCTAGCCCTACGGGCTAAGCGCTGGCCCTTTCAAATTGGCGCTAGCACCGGTCATATTGGCATCCCATATGCCCATAGGGCCACGGCTTCGTAACCGTAACATAACCGCGCACATTATATAAAAACGGTCATAATAATAAATAACCGTTGGTTTAAACAATGAAACTGCGCGCCATTCACCGTGGTCACATAACATAAAACCGTTAAACAAAACCGCGCGCCAACCGTCACGGTATAACTCCCGTGCAAACGCCCACCCGGTCACATGTGACGGTCCCGCGCATTTACATATAATGGTTTATAACCGTTGGTTTATTGAAACCGCGCCATATATTACACGGTCACACGGTTATGGTTATATGAATGCCGAGGGCTGGGGCTTAGGCCCCGGCCCTTTTCCCGCCGAACCAAACTCCATCCAAACACAAATACATTTTCGCCCAAATTCATAACAAGGCACGTACGTTGGTCTGTTGGTAGGAGTGTTGTTGCGAAGGCGCTGGTAGTGGGGAGGTCTGGGGTTCGAATCCCCCGGGCCCCAAAAACTTTTGACATAGCCCTCATTGGCTAAACCCGGGGTGCCACGTGGCAGCCCGTGATTGGGCCACATGGCACCTTAACCACCAATCAAACCTTGACACGTGTCGGCTTCTGATTGGTCCACGTGTCTTGCCACTTATCAAGCCGTACTGCCACGTCACCTTGCCGCGTCAGCTTCCGTACCGTCCAGTCATCATGCCACGTCATCCACCGTACATCTGCCCAGTCATCCTGCCACGTCATCTATCGTACGATGCTGACGTCATCCCGTGCCACGTGTCACCCTTCCAGTGGTGACACGTGTCACCTCGGGATTGGTCCAACCGTACGCCCAAAACTGCCTGACACGTGTCACTGTCGGAGGCTGCCACGTGTCCTGTACGGACCTGCCACGTGTCATCATACGGACCTGCCACGTGTCCTGTATGGATTGACACGTGTCCTGTACGGACTGTACGGACATGTACAGTCAGCATCCAAAATTTTTGCCTGTTTGGCTTGGCGGACAGAATGCGATATCTTCTCCATACAGACTCTGTTTGACAAAAAAATTATACCACCGGAATCAGGAAGACGAGACAGACGCAATGGTGTTGGTTTCATCGGATTCTGAGCACTTTCATTTTTGAGCATTTTTCATGCCCTGACAGTCTTTTGAATCCGATTTCGGATCAATGGTCTACAACCATTAGATCAAAATAGATGTGAAATGATATCTCCTCCTTGTTGAAAATACCCCCGATAAGGGTTTGTCCAACACTTGGATTTGAACAACTTGACACCACCAAAGGAGTAGATGAGACGAAGTCTAGACCTCTCCTTCCATGTGTCTATGTGGCTCGTCGATGGATTGATCCAATAGCCCTACAAATAATACGAAAAAAAATATCTACTTTATGAAGCACTCTTACACTTAGCTAAGAAGAAAAAGCACAAAATAATCAACCCATGAAATGTACTAGAAAATAAAAGTTCTTATTGGATGGCACAAATGATCTCATAATTTAACAACAACCAAAATGGGAAGACAAACTACCCAAAACCCTCATATTGAAAAAAAATCGTAACATGTGTTTTGCTTGGGACATGATTTGCTTCACCTTTGATGTTTGATCCATTTCTGCATGTCATGGGATGACCCTCTTTTTTCCACATTTACCCATAGATGTGCCTGCATGACCCTTCGACAAATGATTTTTTCATTTAACCCAACCTTTTTTCCAAAACTTCAATGTATGTCAAGTACAAATCGTGACGGTCAATCTAAGCCCTTGTTGTATTTTCGACCTTGGGATCTCATGTTCATGATCTGCCTCAGAAAATGTGTGATTTTGCGAATTGTGATACTGCCATGTTGAGAATTGTAAACTAAGTAATGCACCATGTCCAAGAGATGCATACAAACTCTAGACACATGACCATGTGGAAAATGACATATGCTAGCAAGACAATGGGCTAGACTAGCCCTACATAGTGCAATCACCCCTACAAAGAACCTGGCACCTGTGAACAATGTGTCTCGATAGATCCACCTCAAGACCTCCAATCCTATCTAGGATGAAAGGAAATGAGAGTGGGGATTGTTATCCCCATTTTGTGGATAACTAAGGAGATTATGTCTTGAGGCCCTTGGGTTGCAGATATGGAGTGTTGAGAGACTACATGACCAACAATGCCCTTTGCACAGATGGAAAACCAACTCACCACCATAGATGGTCACAGGTTTGCAGATGGCATCCACCACATCAGCTGGCTTCCAGAAGGTAGTGGGCCTTGCTCCATGAGGTACAAATCAGTGTTATGGTGAGAATCATTTCAATATTTAATCCATTTGATTATGTTGTATCTTAGATTTCTCTAGATTTCATGATATATGCTTAAACATTATTCATTTTGCCATGTTTCACCTTGGTGGTTGACATTTTGCCCTAGTAAGTGGTCTTCCTTGGGGATGGTTTTTCCATAGGGAACTCCCTTAATGAGCCATCCTGTTCTCAACCATACTTACCACTTTCCATCATTATTCCCCTCCATTTCCTTATCTCTTGGGATTTTAGGGTATACTGATCCCAGAAGGGGTTGCCCCTCATTCTATGGGAATAAGGGGCCGAAGGCCTAGAGGGGTTGATGTTGGGTAAAATATAAAAGCCTCGTATAGACCTTCCAGATGCTTTGCCCAGGGATCATCCAAAAAAGCAATGAAACACTTATCTTTGAGTAAAGGGGACCCACAATATAATAAAGAATGCTTAAAAGGTTAGTTGAAGGATAGGAGGTCTCATCATGAGCCGACCTAGCATGTCCATGAATATATAGTGGTATGACATTACCATCATTTGGTCACCAAACTAGGGTAATGGCTCTCAGTTGCATGGTTGAGAGAAAGGGGGTCTCATCACGAGCCAACCTTCACATTTCCACTAGGTGTTTGTGGGTAACACTGCCATCATCTAGTCACCATGCCAGAGCAGTGACCTTCAATCTCTCCTTATGCTATTATGAAAGAAAATAAAAAGAAAAAATGATAAAGGCAATTGATGGGCTTGGAAAAAATGCATTGCGGACGAAGGTACCACACACCCTCAATAAAGGCACCCATGAATGAGACACTACGACCCCTTGTATGTCATGAGCCCTATGCCCATTGAGTCTTGACCCCAACCACTTCATCCACTTTACATGGCTTAGAGAGGGATCTCCTGGAAACTCTCCCTTACCTAGGGAAATATCTACCCAATAGGACACCTCGTCAACCCTCCCATATTCAAGCTTGACAAGTCACATAATGTCTTTGAGCAGTTAATTGTTTGATATAGTGATATTTGATGCACATGCTTAGATGGATTATTTATTGATTGGATTCACTTATCATGATGCTATGACTTGAGATCCCTGGAGGGCGTGCTTATTTGTCTTTGCAAGACCTAGTTGGTGGACAGTTTTGGGAGAACACGCCTAGCTTGGGCTTCCATGGGGCTACAAGCCCACAGGTTGGATGTCAGGGGCCCGCATACCGAATGAGAGAGATCAGACTAGGAAGGCCTTGATGATGACTTGGATGACATATCCCAACCCTCACTTGCCAAACAATTTGCCAAGGAGGGGAAAAACGTCCTATTTTGAGCTTGACGTCATGCTTGGGGGTCTAGGGCTTGGTGGTGCGGTGCCACTCATTTGACACATGGACATTTTGAGGAGAAGAGGGTCTTCACCATGATGAGAGTGCTTAGATGCTTGACATGTGGCCTTTGAAGGCGTACCTATGCTTCTCCAACACCAACGACTTCCTCAAAGTGGAAAAAATTCCCCTAAAGGGGAGTCGCCCTTCTAAAATTAGGGTTTTTTTATGTTCAAAAGTGAATTTTAAATGAATTACTTTGTAAAAGGGGGAAAGATTAGGGTTGCTGACCCCTAATCTTGTGTTTTAGCCCTTAATTTGTGGACAAGTTACCTTGGTGACATTTTTATAAATAAGAGATCATAATATCTCATTTTAACATAACTCTCCTTCATTGTGAGAGGACTTGATCTGAAATTTCCGCTATCTTTGGTAAGATTGTCTCTTTTAGCTCTTGTTATGGCTATCAATTGATGAATGGTTGGTGGAAGTCTAGCGCTATACTTGGATGATGTTTTCTAGCTCTCATGGTGGACTATCTTGGCATTTTTCTTGATATTGGTATGGTATTTTACTATTATGCTATCATTTTTTCAAGCCAAGTATTGTTATGCTAGGAGCTAGGTGGGAATTATAAGGGAATACACCCCCACCATAGTCTTCATCACTGTATTCTTCATCGCATTGATTATACAAGGGTTTGCTAAGAGAAGTATAAGGGCATACACCCTCTTAGTTTAAACCCTAGGTAGAGAAACTTGCCTTAGGAAGTAAAAGGGCTTACACCCCCAAGGAGGTATCTTCTCTAGCTCTTTGTTTATTTGATTCCATTAAACTAATAGTAAAGGCATTAGTCATATACTTTGCATTGGAGATATAAAATCATTTCCTTGGGAAACACAATTTTTGATCTTTTGAAAAGTTTCTTGCTTGAAGTTGGTTTGCCTCATTGAGAGGAGTCTTCCCCTACCAGGGCGTCCCCTCTCTCCCATTACTTTTATTTCTGTTACAAACCCTTACCTACAACAATTAGGGCTTATATAACCTAAATAAGCTACTAGTTGTAACTCTTAAACTAACCCTAGACTAGCTCCTAAATTTTGCTCACTTACTCTACTAACTAGGGCACACCTTTTGGGCTATTTCTTGGCACTTTTCCATGGTTAATTTTGTTGTTGCATGCTATTGAATGCTACAGCCATAACACTGCAATTTTATGCAGGAAATACCTGTTTACAACAACCATCTCCTCTTGCTTCTTAAGTGCCATTTTTCAACCTATATCCATTGCTAATCTTGATGTCGATTTACTTAACTAGTTTAGATCTTTGTATGTTGATTTAGATGTTTTATTTGCTGATATAAACTGTCATCTACTGCTGCAAATTAGGGACACAAATCTTAACTTGCTGATCAAACTAACATATATCATTGCAAAGTGTCTTTTCTTGTCTCCCGGGTAGGTATTTCACCATTTGCAAGTTACTCAACATACTCGGAAACCCTTGGACCTTCTCAAGACTTTATTCCATACATTTCACTCCACTTAGACTTGACCTCTAGGGGATTCACTTCCATTTCTTTCCATCCCCGTCTCAATCACCCTAGGGTCACTGAGATCGCCTCCCTAGAGTGACCTAGTCACCCTTGAAGTGCAGGACGTACATCGAGGTGACATTGGGTGTAGGATTCCCAAGTTGTACCACTTGCTTTGTGGTTGGGTCGGGCTTTTCCCAACCTACAACTTGTGTTGTAATAGGGACTGGAAGGACCGGTCCTGTCCGACCATAAAGGCCTAGGAATCCATAATACAATATCATCCATGTTATCACACAAAGTGTCATTTGGGAAAAACCAACCAACAACAACAAATGTGAGACACAACCAGGAGTAAGAACCATTGTTACCTTAGCAATTACTCCCATTTTTTTAGTGATGGATGATTCCATGACAAGGGAGGCTTTCAGGGTGACCTTGTGGGGATGGAGGTAGCAATACAAGTGTTTAGAAAGGGTACCTCCTTCGGTCACTAGATCAAAGTGATTAAGGTTTGAAGAATTTTGAGTTTGGTAAAGGAAAGATAGAAGTTTATCAACAACTTGCAAAACCAACGTTAGGACCACTATCCCAAAACCAAAGATCGTGAAAATAAACCCTCAAACACCAAGAGAAACAACAAGAAACCTTGTTGTCCAAAAATTTGCATCAGATTGTAAATTATATTAGCAAGAAGAATATGTTATCAACTACAATAAATCACTTTCAAAATCAACATTAAATGATGGCAAATGAAAGCTTGTAAACAATATACAATATTCCAATGATTAAAACACAATTTCGATGGTTAAATAGGCTGTAAAGTAAGTGATATCAACAAGTTTATATCAGTCTTGGATGGCTGTATCAAGCATTGCTACAACAACAAGTTTCCACCACACAAATCAGAAAGTAAATGTGCCAAAATGTAGCCCTTGACAAGTAGATTAATTTGCAATGCTCAAACACAATTTTTTTGCGGTGAAAATAACTGTTGGGTATGTGTTATATTCTTTTGCCTCATTTTTTGTGTTGCCTTTATTTTCGTGTTTATTGTTGGGTGGTTTTTAGGAACATGGTTTTTTGCCGATGGTTTTCTATTTCCGGTTAAGGAATTAGGGTTGTTGACTAATCCAGGTCATTGAGTTAGGGTTTTTGATGTCGTTGGCTCCTATACATATATTGTATTGTAAACAATGTATCACTATGAATGAATATATAATATGTTGGTTTTCCCAGTTTGGGTTTCCAAGGGAAAATTCTCTGTGTAATGTTTGTATTTGCCATTGTATCTTTTATGTTCTTATACTGAAAATCTGTTTGCAGTAAATATTGTACAAGGTTAAAATATACATTTGGTATCAGAGCTTTGTTGGCTTCAGGGGGACGCCTTTGTGGTAAAGGGTTTGGCTCGGGACTGTGATAAGCCTTGTTACAATGGGAGATCCGTGGTATTGATTTTTCAGGTGAAAAGAAATGGCGAGCAATTCGAAAATGGAGATTGAGAAGTTTAATGGGAAAAGTTTTGAGTTGTGGAAGCTCAATATGGAAGATCTGTTGGTGGACAAAGATCAGTGGATCACGGTAGATCTAGGTACTGCACCTACATTAACTTCAACAGATGTCTGGAAAAAGTTGGATCGGAAGACGAAGAGCACAATCCGATTGTGTCTCTCTGATTTAGTATTATTGAATGTGTCAGAGGAAGCTACAACCAAGGATTTACGGGATAAGTTGGGGAAGTTGTACCAGTCTAAGTCCCTAGTAAATAAACTATTCCTGAGAAAGAAGTTGTATAATCAGAGGATGAGAGATGGAGACTCAGTGGCAGAGTGTTTGAACGCTTTCAATACCGTGGTAAGTCAGTTAGCATCTATTGAGATTAAAATTTTAGATGAAGATAAGTGTATCAGTTTACTGTGTTCTTTACCAGACTCGTGGGATAGTCTGGTTGTGGCCATAGGTAGTAATACAATTGCCTTGAAGTTTGATGAAGTGGTCTCATCCTTGTTTTCGGAGGAGATGCGACGGAAGAATATGGAAGGACAAAGCACAGATGCATTATTTGCAAGAGGACGCTCCCAGGAAAGAAATAGATCTAAGTTCTCAAGTGGGAGATCTAAGTGTAAGGGTAGATCCAAATCTCTTGGAAATTTTGTAAAGGTATGTTGGAGATGTGGAAAATAAGGGCACTACAAGAAGCAGTGTAGATCCAAAGTTGAGAAAAAGAAGGGATCTGAAGAATCTCCTTCTACAAAAGAAAAGACCTCCAAGGAAGAAGGAGGGGATGTGTACTTGGCTTCTTCAAGCACACATGCAGATCACGAGGCATGGTTGGTTGACTCAGGTGCATTGTTTCATATGATTCCCTACAGGGACTGGTTCTGTGAATATGAAAGGTATGATGGAGGTAAATTTTTCTTAGGTGATGATTCAACAATGAGAATCATAGGACGAGGAAAATTCAAGTTGAGGCTCATATATGGAACGATTAGAACACTGCGTGGTGTTCTGTACATCCCAGGTTTGGCCAAAAATTTGATTTTTGTAAGCAAAATGGACGATGCAGGGGTAAAAACAATATTTGAAAAGGAAACCTGCAGGATGGTTCGAAGAGCAATGGTGTTGTTGAAAGAAGTTTGGTTTGGAATTCTGTATAAACTACAAGGAAGCACTATTAGTGATGGGTGTAATAGTTCCATTGTTCCTTATATTGGAGTTGAAGAAGAAAGAACTCCTACAGTCTCTAGAGAAAAGGTTATGTTGTTGCATCAAAGACTGGGGCATATCGGAGAGAAGGGTCTTCGACTACTACACGGTAAAGGTATGGTTGAAGGTATGTCTAACTGCTCTCTGGATTTTGATTTCTGTGAACATTGTGTATATAGGAAGCAGAATCGGGTAAGATTCCCTTCTAATGCAACGAGGGCAGAAGGAATTTTACAGCTAGTTCACAATGATGTTTTTGGACCTGTGTCCGTCCCATCATTGGGAAAATCTGTGTACTATGTCTCATTTATAGATGACTTCTCGAGGAATACTTGAATATATTTCCCCAGGAAGAAATATGAACTCTTTGACAGGTTTAAACAGTTTAAGGCTCTTGTTGAGAATAAAACAGTGAAAAAAATTAAGGTGTTGAGGACAGATAATGGCGGAGAGTTCTGCGGGAATGAATTTGAATAATTGTGTAAGAAGTGTAGTATAGCAAGGCAGAATACTACTCCATACACCTCGACAGAATGGAGTTGCAGAAAGGATGAACAAGACGCTGATTGAAAAAGCAAGGTGCATGCTCAGTGGTGTCGGGTTAGGGAAAGAATTATGGGCAGAGGCAGTGGGTATTGCATGTTACCTGATCAATAGATCACCCTCATCAGCGCTGGATTACAAGACTCCACAAGAGGTATGGACTGGTAAGAAACCTTCTTTCACACATCTCAAGGTATTTGGCTGTGATGCATATTTTCATGTTCCAAAGGAAAACATGAGTAAGCTAGATAGGAAGGCTGAAAATTGTATCTTTATTGGATATAAAGATGGTCTCAAAGGTTATAAGCTCTGGAACCCAGAAACTTAGAAGGTAGTGTATAGCCGAGATGTGGTATTTAGAGAAATGAAGGGTGTTGTTAAACATGAAGTCCTACCAAGTAAGGAAGAACCAGAGAAAATAGAGTTTGATTTAAAGGATGATGAATCCGACTCTACAGAAGAACAAGAATCAAAAGTAGAAGATCCTCATACTCCATCGGTTCGAGAAAGAAGGCTACCGGAAAGGTATACTCCATCTGATTTCCGTTCAAATTTTGCTTTGTCTATTATTCATGATGATCCCAGAACTGTCAGGGAGGCAGTGGATTCAAAGGATGGAAATCTCTGGAAAAAGGCCATGGACAAAGAAATCGAAGCTTTGGATAAGAATGAGGCTTGGGATCTAGTGGAGTTTCCGACTCGAAGAAAGCCCATTGGCAACAAATGGGTATTACAAAGAACCTGAATGCAGAAGGAAAAGTGAAGAAATACAAAGCTCGGTTAGTAGCAAAGGGTTATTCCCAGGTTGAGGGAATTGATTTTGGTGAGATTTTTTCTCTTGTTGCCAAGTTAACCTCTATAAGATTTATGTTATTTGTTGCTGCTGCATTTGATTTTGAAGTAGAACAAATGGATGTGAAGACAACATTCCTACATGGGGATCTCGAAGAAGAAATCTATATGAAGAAACCATAAGGTTATGCTGTGAAGGGAAAGAAGGAATTGGTATGCAAGATGAAAAAGTCTTCGTATGGTTTAAAACAATAACCAAGGATGTGGTATAAAAAATTTGATACTTATATGCTGGGACTTGGCTTCATAAGAAGCAAAGAGGATCATTGTGTGTATTTTAAATTAATTGGTGATCATTTGATTTATTTGGTCTTGTATGTGGATGACATGTTGCTGATAGGAAACAACAAGGAGATTATCCAGGATGTGAAAACTCTATTGTCCTCTAAATTTGTCAGGAAGGATCTCGGTGCTTCAAATTTCATTTTGGGCATCAAAATTTAAAGAGATCGGAAAAAGAGGAAACTCTGGTTAAATCAAAGAAAATATGTTGAGACAATATTGCAGAGGTTTAATATGCAGGAATGTAAACCAGTCAAGGTTCCTATTCCTGTTGGTGTAAAGTTATTTGCGGATCAGTGTCCCAAGACACATGAAGAGGAGGAGGACATGTCTCATGTTCCATATGCGAGTGCATTTGGCAGTTTGATGTATGCAATTGTCTTTACTAGACCGGACATTGCACATGCAGTGGGAGTTTTGAGCAGGTATATGTCAAAACCAAGGAAGGAGCATTGGACACAAGTAAAAAGGGTTTTCAAGTATTTGCGTGGCACCGCTAGCTATGGATTGTGGTACCAAGGAAGACCAAGATTGGACAGAGTGGTGGATATACATGGCTTTGTGGATGCAGATTGGACTGGAGATTTGAATTGTAGGAAATCTACAAGTGGGTATGTGTTTAACCTGTTTAGAGGAGAAATAAGTTGGATGAGCAAAAGACAGGTTGTAGTGGCACTTTCAACTATATAAGTTGAATACATGGCAACCACTCATGCAAGTAAGGAAGCAGTATGGTTACAAAGATTGTGTTCAGGGATTGGGTTGGTAAAACAAGTTGTAACGATAGATTGTGACAGTCAGAGTGCAATTTTTCTTGTGAAGAACCCGACTTATCATTCAAATACAAAGCATATTGATATTGAATATCAATTTATGAGAGACATGGTTGAAGAAAATAAATTATTGTTGATTAAGGTGGACACTTTGAAGGATGTTGCAGATTCATTAACAAAATCTATGAGCACTGAGAAGTTCTCTTGGTGTAGAGGATCCATGGGCATTGTTGCCCTGGATTGTTGACTATGTAACCATGTAACCCCATGTATGCAAATAAAACAACAAGTGGGATAATGTTGGGTATGTGTTATATTCTTTTGCCTCGTTTTTCTTGTTGCCTCAATTTTCGTGTCCATTGTTGGGTGGTTTTTCGACACATGGTTTTTTGTCAATGGTTTTCTATTTCTGGTTAAGCAATTACGGTTGTTGACTAATCCAGGTCATTGGGTTAGGGTTTTTGATGTCATTGGCTCCTATATGTATATTGTATTGTAAACAATGTACCGAAAATTTGTTTGCAGTAAATATTGTACAAGGTTAAAATCAACAGTAACGATTAAACAATAGAAAGAGAGAGGGTTTGTTGCAGCCCTAATGGTTGTACCTAATTAGTTATTACAACAACAAGGAATACCCCAAGAAATCAAGGCATTTTAGCATGAAATAATCTTTAAATGAAATTAATGATAATGCAATACAAAGGTTGTATCTCGTTATCTGAGTCGCAATTAAAATGTCAAATGATGTAGAAAAGATTTACAAAACTGTTAAAACAAAGTTAGGTATCAATTACAGATAAGTCTCACCTTGTTTGCAAAGGAAGGAAAAGTAGAAGATGCACCCTTGAAAAGGATATAAAGATTCAGTAATTCACACAGATCACATGTCTTGTTTTATTCACAGTAATAACAGAGGAAAAGTTGTTACTGAATGAACTGATGATACATTATGATCCCAGTATATGTGGTACTAAATTGCAATCATTCACTCTTCAAGAACTACAGAAAGAAATTCAGAGAGATGGAAACATAGAGGAAACACATAACTCAAAGTGAACGAAACTTAGAATCTCTATTTGCACTTGTATTAATATTCAAAAAAAAGTTTTCTCTTTTAGATTCGGCAAGAAGCAGCCTCGAACAGATCTAAAATCTATCTATGTATACAATTGTCTCAACAGAAAATCGTTGGAATTCCCACAATATATGCCTAAAAATAGAATACATTCGAATAAAATAACAACATGCAAATATTGTTGACTTTTGTTGGCGCTTCATCTGTCTCTTCGACTGCTTATAGATGGGCTCATTTTCCTTTGATTGTTAAGCCGGGTACACATCCATTAAGGCCACCATAATCATTTTGCTTACTATTTTTGCCATTCGATTCTATTGCCATATGTCCCTTCGAATACATTCACTGGGATAAATAATTGCAGTTGAAGATATGGGGGTGGTAATTGAACATATAGCTTAGCGCTGGCGCGTTATGGGTTAGCTAACGGTTACAGGGAAGAGTAATTGTTCACGAATAGGATAATGTTGGGACAAGTGTCCAACACGGAGGTGGGATGAGTGGATGCTAGAATGTAGGTGGCAGGCTAGACGATATCGAGACCATGGAGGGTGTGACAGGATGGAGGGTGGAAAGTAGAGCGGGTGGAGGAAGTGGACTTTGTGTATGTTCCTTCATTTTCTCCCAGCTACACTATATTTCCTTTGTTCATTGACTTGGGTGCACATGTCCATCAATGCTACCATGAATCTTGAAGGCTCAATCCTTTCATTCAATTCAAAGGCAAACGTCTTCTTCTGTATTTGTGGCAACTTCTTCTGGATCTTATTCACTTCTTGGACTGTGACCTGATATTGTGAACTTGGATTAACCAACAATTCATTGATTTTAAGTAAATCAATCTGGCTCATCTATTGGATGGCCGCCTGAGTGTTTTCCTTATTCTTTCTGGAGATTTGTTGGTTCATTTCTATCTCAATCTGCCCCAATGCCTCTAAGATATTATTTCCTTCAAACTCAATCAAAATTTTATTTATTGAAGATAATGCCTCCAGACAAGCCTCTTTTACATCTCTGGAAAGTTTCTTAGCTTCTTCCAGATTTGTTTCCCAGGATTTTAGGGCCATTTCGCCTTTTACTTGTTCAGAATGAGAGAGAAGGGTAAGACTAGGGGTATTAGCTTTCTGCTTCCATATGGCAACCTCTTGAAACATAGACCAGGTTGCGCAAGCCTCTTTTTCCTTGACATAAATATTTTTAGAGAAATGTCTACTGCCTGATAGCATTTATGAATAACATAAACTTTTTGATAGAGCTCTTGCTGGGCAACTTCCTGCTTCTCATTGATTTCTGATGCTTGTGTTTTGAAGGCAGTAATATCTATTATTGTGTTTTATGTTAGGGTCAATTTGGCCTGCGGCTGCTCAATCAAATCGTCATGGTGAGTGATCAAAACTTCGCTGGTCTGTGAACTATGGTAGAGCAACTCAAGGTTATCCTGTAACTGCTTCATTTGATGCTGATAACTAGCCCTGATTTGTTCAATGTCATGGTTCATCCTGCTTCTAACAATATGTTATGTACTATGTATATGATTCTGCAATTTCTCTACCAAGAGACATTTATGTCGTAGTTGTTCGGTTAAATTGTCCAATGACCATTGATTGGTAGTGGAAAAATCCCCTAGTGAACCTGCAACTTCTTTTGCAAACTTAGGATCATCTTGATCTTTCCCATCATACACCAATCTTTGCCTTATAGTGACTACTCCATCCTTTTGGTGAGATTCTCTTTTTACGATAGCTTTTCGTCTGTGCTTTTGAAATATGAGGAAACCAACTTGTTGGTCAGGAGGCAGATTCCAGAATCTGCTTTGAACTTCCCCGTAAGATATAACTCCCCTGAACATCTTGTCATAAGGATAATTCTCATGGATGTATCGCTTCATGTTAAAGTGAGCCAATGATTTTCCACTATCTTATGTGGATCATGCTTCTTGAATTCGATGCCAACTAATTTCACATCTTCCAAGGCTGCAACCTTGACTTTAGAATGACCAAAATATAACAATGTGAACATGCCAACTTGAATGGGAAAAGTTGGCCAAACCTTTTTCTGAGCTGCTTTCAATTCTTTGTTCATACCTCCCGCTATTGTTTGGTATGCCACTCCTCTGCATACCAACCTGTCAGGTAAAAATTGTGGGAGGGAATGAGGAGGAACAAAACAACCATATATTTTGATATAGGAGAAATCCTCCTCAATGAACCAGTCTGCAAGTTTTCTTAAGTTTCCCATAATCTTTTCTGAAATTCTGGGTGGTGGGTGGCCATAGATAGCTATGTGAATCAGTACCACCACATTGTGACAAATTTTGTAAAAGAAATCTTTGGCATTTTCTTCCCATAATTTGGAGTGGTAAAAATGTATTGGCTCATAACTGGCCGTGGTCCAACTCCAATTCATCAGGGGAAAAGGGGTCATGAAACAAATGGCATCCATAATATAAGCTGACATGTAAAAAGGAGCAGGTTACCCTTTTGATTTTTCCGATTGATGTTCACCAATTTCCCTGGCCAAATTATCAGATAGAATTTTAGCCCAATTGAAGATATAACCTTCGACTACTTCATTCATTATGGCTACCCACTCAACTGAGAAATGTGTAGGGTTCTTCTTCCCAAACAGACAACAGAGCATCATGGCTATATATAACATATGAGCATCTAAGGACGTCGTGGCATACATACCATGAGCGTTTGCTCTGAATTTTTCCGGATGTCCCCACCAGATCTTGATTATATCATGACCATTTCTACCGTATTGAGTGTATTCTCTTCTCTCAAAATCTAGAAGAAATGTTCCATTGTAAGTATGTTTAGGTGTAGGGGAAAGCTTGTACATTACTTGTAGATTCTCTAGTCGGAAAGAGTTGACGATGACCTGTTGGTGGTTGATGAAGCTCCTAGTTTGGATGTCGACATGTTCCAAAGCCCAATTTATCATATCATTGTAGGGTATGATTCTAGTTCAAGCAACAATCTGATGCAGTTCTGACTGTGCTACCAATCTAAGCTTAGCTGCAAAGGACTCATCATCTTCCTCAGTAGAGTCATCTGGATAGTTAATAATCTCATGCTCTAAGATATCAAAAACTTTCTTCCAAGTTTTAATGGCGTCCGTAACTCGAAGAGTTGTGTATGATAGAACATCAATATTTGGATTTGAATCATCACTCGATGCATCAAGCTTCTTTGCAACTTTTCGTGGTGCCGTAATCCTTAACAAAATGAAATTATCCTACCTGTAACAAGAGAAGTTTGTAAGCTCTACAATGAATAAAAAACTGCTAATTGCAAATGGTAAAAACGATTTTGAAATTCGAAGTGCTTTATTCAAAAAGTCTATCGATCTTGGAATAGCTCTACTGACGAAGAATTTATTAAAACTGAATGGAATTTATTACCTAGTGATTCACAATATTTATTTGAAATCATTAGCCTTGATCAATCATAAATGTCATTAATATTTCGACGATTATGTGTTTAGAAGCTTTGGATGTGACAGGATAGAAATCTCCCGAAGTCTGAATTCGTAGAGGAGTTAATCTCTAAGTAATCATTTTATATTCTAAATAATCATGTTTTAAAACGTCGTATTAACTTTAAGTATTTTAGAAGTTCAGAATTCATAAGTTTTGAATATAGCACAAGAGAAATCTTCCGGAGCCCTAAACTGCGAAGTGATTAATTAATACTTAATCATCATTAATTAAAGCAGTTATCAGCTTTATTAACTCTTTGAAACACTTTTTTACTTTTTGTAATTATTTTGGCGCTTTGATATTTCAGCTGTTTGTGAAATAAAAAACTCTTGAAGAGCAATCTCTCAGAGTGGCGTGGTGGAGACGACGTCATTCTTGATGACGTGTCAAGAAAAGAGAGGTGCCTTTGTCACTTGAAAACGTGCGAATCATTCGATGTAAATGTAAAAATTAAGTGCCACGTGTCTACCCAAGAAAACAATTTTTAAAGGACATGTGTCTTATGACTCGTTCGTAATTCCTTTAGGAAATAACGCGAGTGCCTATCTTTGAGACTTCGGAGTTTCGGGGTTTTTATTGTTTAGATTTGTTGGAATACTTGAAGCGTGAAACTCTGAAGTGACCACTAAAGACTTTCTTTTAAAACTCAGGTAGCTTCTAAACTTCGTGTAACATTAGGAACATTCGATCAAATTAGAGTAATTCATCGACGATGGATATTGTAAGCGCCTTGTTGAAAAATAACAACCAATGGATTTATTTTAAAATTAAAAGGCAATCCTCTAAATTTTTTACTTTTTGGGTAAATTTTTTATTTCTAAGAGGCAAAATCTAAAGTTCAAAAGCTCAAAATTATACATGTTCTAACATAGGCTCCATCTGAGGATTGTGGCTCCCTGTGAGGCGCGAAAGAACAATAGACCAAGTGCCTTTATTGGGTAAATGGAGTCATTATTGCTTCTTGAAAAACATTTTCTAACTTTATTTAAGGATTAATCAAACATAGAAAAATGAAACTGTCCAAGTCCAAAAATCTTCAAAACATACTTAATGATTGATCTCAAGTTAGGCTTTTAAAAATTCCTTTTTCTTAAAATTGATTTCATAATTGTTTAAGATAATCAAAATAATTTTAACTAAAATATGAGCATCGACCGACTTTGTTTGCTTCAAGGTTAAGGAGATGCAACATATTTATTTAGGGAATCCCAAGTTGGTTGAGGATGTAAATATCATCGGAAAGAGAACTAGATAACAGAGTGTGATATGTAGATATGTATGACAAACTTTCATATATCATAGATATTGCTTCACTGCCAACGAGTATGTTCAGTACCCCGGTGAAGTTATCTACTTCTCCCATTGAATTTCCTTTCACCTCTTCAATTAACACTTTTGCATTTCGCTGAGATGAGGGCAATCAATATACAAATTTCCTTTCATAATCTCTTTTGGAAAAGATGGGGGCAATCAAATTATGAATTTCCTTTCACCATCTGTCTAGTTATTTTAACATTTTGAAGTGGGGGAAATCAATCTGTATGTAACATACAAGGGATTATATCTGTTTAAAAGTTTTGAAAAGAACGTCTGTCAACAATTTTAAGGATACTCCGAAACTAACTTTCTTCCAATTTTCAATACACCTTCGCCTATAGGAAATTTTTTATGCGGATTTTAATCTTTTCAGGGATCAACCTTGAGCGAATTAGTCAGTTTAAAGTTCGATAGCAGAGCTAAAATTATCAGGATTAGCCTAGACATTCTTTTTCAATTAAAATCAAAGGACATAAAGATTTTTTGCCTAATCTTGTTTTGAAAAAATATTTTTAAGTTTTTACAGTCAAGGTAAGTTTCTTTATTTCTATGAAGACTAAAAAGGGGGAGAAAGGAAAAAGAAAATGTGTAATGAATAAAAATCTGGGGATAGGTTAAAAGTAACCAAATAAAAGATTCGGAAGATCTGAAACAAAATATCCTAATCCCACATGAGTTTGTGTCTTTAGTTCAAACTTCTTTCGAGTTTATTTATTATCATTTTTATTTTCATTTCAGAGATGGCTTTAGAATTTATCAACATGACACTTTACGTTGTAATTTTATACCTCTCTGATTTTTAAGTCAGGTGATAATATTATCATGAGAGAAACTTCCTTCACATTCATTTCAAAAAGAATTTTCTTAAAATTTTGTTTGAACTATAAGAAGAGTAGGAACTCATACCTTATTTTCCTTTTGAATTTTCAGCAAGGCAGATTATTAATTTATCATCTTTTTTTAGAGAAATTAAATGTTTGAAGAACTAGTGTTGAAATTTTTATTCAACCTCATCTCCTGTTCAGGAATAAAATATAAAATATCAGATAATCCTGTAAAATATAGATGATATGTGATAAAGATGTTTTTATTTTTCATTTTAATAATGTCCAATAATCATAAATTTATTGAAAATATTTACAACAAATGATCAAATGACTCAAATAATTTACAAAAAGAAAAGAAAAATTGAAAATTAAAATAGCCAATGTTGTTGGCCCCGAGATATGATCAGTTTTATGACAATTATTAGACACTTTTGTTGAATGTACATATGTGTTTTTCATGTTTTGGAGAAGCTTTTTGAAGAATTTTGTGCTAAAACGGTATGATCTACACCAGGTATGTATGATTCGTGTTTGATGTCAATATTGAGTATAATTCATCACGTTTTATGTTCCCAAAGATCTAATTCACTTTTTTTTGGTGTTACAGGGCAAAAACGCATCACGTTTCTGCTTCCGGCACTTAGTCCAACACTCCTTCCAGTACTCGATCTGGTACCCGGTCCAACACTTTGTCCAACACTGCATCTTGCACAAAAACGGTGGGCGATTTGGAGGTTATGGTATTGGTGGCTAGTGGTGGGCGAATCAGGAACATGGGTTTTGCTCGTGCTTGCCCCCTGCAACTACTAAACCCTTGACAACTCAGTTGAAGTTGTTAAGCAGGGTGACTATTGGCTCGCTCAATTTCGGCAGTTAGGGCACCATTAATGTAATTTGTCGAATTTAGAAGTGGTTCGACCCTCCCGTGGTCGACCACTTGGTCTATAAATATTATAAATACCACTGTGGTGGTTAGATAGAAAAAAAATAGTAGAAGAACCAGTGTGATGGGGACAAACACGTGTTTACTCTGTTTTGCCATTTTTCATTGCCAGATTATATAAAAAACTATGTTTTTGAGTTTTCATGGTGAAATCGAATTGTTGAGTTCTTGGTGTGCTTTTAGGAAGTGACCACGACTTGCTGGGGGGCCCACCAGTGGTTTGGTAACTGTTCTTTAGGTTATTTATGCATTTCATAGCTTAGTTGTCTCTTTCATTTCCTGTTGTTCGACAACACAGGTATTGCAACAGAGGACGAACACCTTCAGTAACCACTCACATAACCAGATCAAATATCAACACACTGATGTTTTCACGTGGTAAAACCCCTACGAGGAAACATCCATGGCCCCAACCAACGCAGCCACTTGGAGGAGTTTATTAATGCAAAGAAAAAGATTACAAAGAGATTTTACAAGAGAGTTTCTCACAATAGAGATCATGGACCAATTGGGTGTTAAGCCACAGATCAATGGCCGTTAAGATCGAGGAGAGTATGAACCTTCATATCACTCTATGTCGGGAACAAATGGTGACCGTCGAATTTCCTAACTACAAATGCATAGTAAAGAAACACACTAGAAAACACACTTTTACCTAATGACACAATAAACCAAGTAGATATTAACTAATTCCTAAGTGTCTAAATATCCTAACATCCCCCCTTAAGAACAACTTGGGATAGGATTGAAGGATTTACAATAGTGACACAATAGGAGAAGGAATGAGGCATTAGAGCCTATCCTCCCTTAATGACAACTTCCTGAACTCCTATCATAGATTGAAGTTTGGAAAACTTCGCTTCTGTAAGAGACTTTGTGAAAATGTCTGCAACTTGATCTTCTGTAGGGCAAAAGAGCACTTCAATAACTTGATCATGAATGAGCTTTCCGATGAAGTGCATGTGTAGCTCGATGTGTTTGCTACATTGATGTTGAACTGGGTCTTTGGCGAGCTTGATGGCACCCTGATTGTCACACCAAAGGCTGGTCGGATGCTGGTGCTGGAATCCAAACTCTGAAAGGATATGTCAAAGCCACAGGGCTTCCTGACTTGCATTTACCACTGCTCGGTACTCTACTTCTGCTGAAGAAAGTGCAATAGCCTGTTGTTTCTTACAGGCCCAAGTGACAGGTCCTGTACCAAGGTTGAAAACATAACCTGTAGTAGACTTCCGATCATCGGGGTCGTCAACCCCATCTGAACAGTGAAACCAACCAATAAAGGAGTCCCCCCTGAACTGTAATGTATCCCAAACTGAACTGCACCACGAACATAGCGAAGTATCATTTTAGCTTCTTTCCAATGGATTTCATGGGGCATTTGCATATACCGGGCAACAAGACCAACAACAAAGGAAAGATTAGGACGGGTATGAGTCAAGTATAAGAGACTACCAACTAACTGACGGTACAGGGTGGCATCAACTTTAGGAGAAGTACATATGGCAGTAAGATTGAGTCCAGACTGGACGGGAGAGGGGGTTGGTTTACAATCGTCCATGTGAAAGCGACAAAGAAGGTCACAAGGATACTTAGACTGGGAAAGAAAAAATCCTTCATTGGTTTGCAAAACTTGGAGGCCAAGGAAATAGTGCAAAAAGCCTAAGTCTGTCATTTCAAATTTCTTCTTAAGGTTGGTTTTCACATGGTTTAAAAGTTTTGAGTCACTAC
>ML779941.1:56145-102674 GCA_009831015.1 Picea engelmannii
GGAAAGAAAAAATCCTTCATTGGTTTGCAAAACTTGGAGGCCAAGGAAATAGTGCAAAAAGCCTAAGTCTGTCATTTCAAATTTCTTCTTAAGGTTGGTTTTCACATGGTTTAAAAGTTTTGAGTCACTACCAGTAAGGATAAAGTCATCAACATAAAGGACAAGTATTATGAGATGGCTTCCTACTTTCTTGGTATAGACATTAGGATAAGAATGGCATCTAGAGAATCCAGTGGCAATAAGAAAGTTGTCCATTTTGGCATACCAAGCTCGGGGAGCTTGCTTGAGACCATAAAGAGATTTCTTGAGGCGACAAACAAGGCTAGAGTCATTCTGGACATAGCCAGGAGGTTGTTCCATGTAGATTTCTTTTTGCAAATCTCCGTGCAAGAAGGTGGATTTAACATCCATCTGATGGACCTCCCATTTATGTGAGGCAGTAAGGGCAAGAACAAGGAAAATGGAATTCATTTTTGCTACAGGGGAAAAGGTTTGATTATAGTCAATTACTTCAACTTGGGAAAATTCTTTAGCAACTAATCGAGCCTTGTGTCTTTCAACACTTCCATCTGATGCATACTTGGTTCTGTAGACCCATTTGCATATAACAAGTTTTCTTCCTTTTGGAAGAGGTACAAGATCCCAAGTATCGTTTTCCATTAAAGAACGATACTCTTCATTCATTGTTGTATCCATATCTAGATGACCTGAAGCTTCTACAAATGTCTCTGGATCATGAGTTTCTGAAAATTGAGCCAAAAGAGAAGAGGCTCGCTGGAACTGTGAACGTGTCTGACGTTGATCTGAAGGATCACCGACAAGATCACCAACTGCTTCTCATGTTGAACGGACCCACCTCAGAAGCAGTGGAGCTGGTGTTGGTTTAGGTTCAAAGGACTCATCTGGAGGAGGGTAAGCAGGCAGAGATGGATTTTCATCCTCATTGTCATCATCTGAAGAAGAAACCAGATCATAGGAAGGCACAAACGTCGAAGATGGCTCGCAGGCCGAAGAAGGCACAACCGTCGAATTAGGCTGCCAGGCCAAAAAAGGCACAAACGTTGAATTAGGCTCATAGGCCAAGAGATTTTCATCAAATTTAACATCTCTTCTAATAATAATTTCATTACAATGTGATTGAAGAAGTCTGTAACCTTTGACATCTTCATAATGACCAACAAATATACACTTCTCACTTTTAGGCTGCAATGCTTTCCTTTTCTCATCAGGAATGTGAGCCCATGCTATACTGCCAAATACACGGAAGTGACTTACATCTGGTTTGATTTTACTCCAAGCTTCTTCCGGTGTTATATTTTTAAGAGCCTTTATGGGAGTGCGATTTACTATGTAATTTTCACAGTTGATGGCTTCCGCCCAATACTTTAGACTTAATCCCTTATATTGGATCATACAATTAACCATTTCTTTTAATGTGCAGTTCTTTCCTCAGTACTACCATTTTGTTGTGGTGTATATGGAACAATGTGTTGCATTTGGATTCCCTGTGTAGAGCAGTAATTTGTAAAATTATTGTTCACATATTCGCCTCCATTATCTGTTCTTAACCTTTGAATTTGATGTCCATATTGCTTTTCTACAAGGGCCTTGTAGGCCAAAAACTTGTCAAAAACTTCGCTCTTAAGTTTTAAGAAGTAAACCCAAGTACGTCTGGAAAAGTCATCAATGAAAGTTAAGAAATACTTGCACCCAGAAAAAGAAGGAGAAGGAAGTGGACCACACAAATCATTGTGAACAAGCTGGAAAGTACCCGAGGCATGCCAAGATGCACGTTTTTCAAAACTGTCCGCATGATATTTGTCGAGAACACAACCGATACAAACACCATCTCTGCATGAAACAAGAGGAAGACCATTCACCATCTGTTGATTACATAGTTGTTGTAATGAGCGATAGTTTAGATGACTAAACTGCTCATGCCAAAGTTTGCTCAAGTCATCGTTATGAGCAATAAAAACTGATGAAAAAGATGATGACCCAAAGTTGTCAAACTTGTACAACCTGGTAATATCATCAGCAATTCCAGTTGCAAGAACATGATTAGGATCTTTTAGATCCTTGATTACAACTTGATGAGGTGAAAACTCTACGGTTTTACCTTCACTTGAATGAGTGATTTGATATACAGATAGAAGGTTACAAGAAAGAATTGGAACACACAATACATCATTGAAATGGCTATTTTCTACTTGTATTGTTCCATATCCTTCAACACTAAGAGATCTATCATCACCAACAAATATTTTCTTGGAGTTACATTCATTTAGAGTAGAAAATATATCTATATCCTTAGCCATATGATAAGATGCTCCAGAATCAATTAGCCACTTATCAGAAGTATAAGTAGAAGGTGTATTGAAGGAGAAACCAGAAGCAGAAAGTGCATGTCCATGAGAAGAAGAAGAAGAAGTAGAATCAATACTGATGTTGTGCTTCTTCATCGCTGCTTCTAAAGCTACCATCTGCTTGAAACATTTGGACTCATCATGACCATCTTTATCACAAAACTTGCAATGTCTGTTAGTATTCTTATTTTTATATTTTTCTCCTTTGTCTCCATTAGGAGCAAAAGCTGTTTGAGTGGGTTTGGGACCCTTATATTGCTTCTTGTTGTGGCGAGGATGTTGCTTCTTGGGATTCCTGGGTTTATCTTTTTGATGGACAACTAAGGCTTTGTTGGAGGTACCTGCAGTGCTGATCACTCCAAGTTGTACTAGCTTATCTTGCTCTCTAATCAAAGAATCACAAAAGTTCTCAGGAGTGGGTTTTTGATAAGCTTCCCTTACAACCTCTTGTATGGCATAAAAGGTAGATACAAACAAAAAATATGCGCTACCTAGCTTAGAAAGAATAAGATAGATGCAACGATCTTCGTCTATCTTTATCTTACATTCTTCACATAAAGTTGTGCATGTTTTAAACTTAGATAGATAGTCTTCAATGCAAGAAAAATCACTTGGACTCGAAGTTAGTACTTGATTTTCTAACTGTTGTGCTCAAATAATATTGTGTTTACCAAACACAGATTCAATCTTTTCCCAAGCTTCTTTGGGTTTATCAATTGATTGAAGGTGGAACCTTAAATAAAGAGAGATGGACATTCCGATTAATCCACGTGCTTCGTCATTCCTATTATCCCATTTGGATTTCTTATCAGCATCAGTGGGTGTTGTTTCCTTTCCCAAGGTAATCCGGTACAAGCCTTTACTTCTTAATAAATCCTCCATATGGGATTTCCATTGGAAGTAGTTGGTGCTAGTAAGTAAGAGATTACTTGTAGAATCCATATTAAATATGTAGATAATACTGATTTAAAAACTGAAACCGATGATTTGAATGGAAAGAGCTTGAAAAGTTATGCGGTTTTAAAAAAAGCAGCACTGAAAACAAACTTCGGATGTGAGAGTTATGCCCTTTTTAAAAAAAGACATAAATGGTAACCAAAGGACCACGTGGTAGTGTAATTTGCTTTATGAAGTGACTCACTTTTATAAAGAGAAGTGGGTCTCACTTTTACAAAGAAAAGCTGCATGCAAAATAAATAACTCTAAAATAAAATATTAAAGCTACTTATAGTGATTCACAGAGACTTGAACTCAAGACCTCTTACTTAATAAGGCAACTTTTAACCAAATGGTCTAGCAAAACATATTGTAATGTTCAGAAGGAGGATTGTTGTTGTTGTTGAAGATGGCCTTGGAGAGCGTGCTGAAAAAAATTTCTTTTCACACAAGAAAAAAAATTCGCTTCTCGATGAGAACAAGGGTTATATCTCGGTTAGCTTACCCGGAAGATGCACTTTTTCCTATCTGTTTTTGATTTTCCGAGATCGCACAGGGCACGGGGCAAAGAGAATATGCAGATCTAAAAGAGTAGCAACCCGAAAATAAAAAATACAAAACCGAAATAAAACCAAAATACTTCTTTGCAAAAAATTTAAAAAATGCGTATTCAAACTTTATACCTCCGGATCTAACTGTAATGCCCGTATCTTGGGCAAACATAAACCTTTTCGAGTGAAACGAAAAGGGTTCCTGAATGAAACAAGTGTTCAGGACGCAAAGGAATAGTCCTCTCAGCCCATAAATGTACGAAAATGACAAAAAATGGAGATGAGGCAACTCGGCTTCACGATCTCGATCTACAACAGGAGCTGGTCTTCAAACAGGCTCTGATACCATGTTCGACAACACAGGTATTCCAACAGAGGACGAACACCTTCAGTAACCACTCACATAACCAGATCAAATCTCAACACACCGATGTTTTCACGTGGTAAAACCCCTACGGGGAAACATCCACGGACCCAACCAACACGACCACTTGGAACAGTTTATTAATGCAAAGAAAAAGATTACAGAGAGATTTTACAAGAGAGTTTCTCACAATCGATCATCGGAAAATGACCCTCCATGCTCTTTAAATAGAGATCATGGACCAATTGGGTGTTAAGCCACGGATCAATGGTTGTTAAGATCGAGGAGAGTATGAATCGTCAGATCACTCTATGTCGGGAACATATCGTGACCATCGGATTTCCTAACTACAAATGCATACTAAATAAACACACTAGAAAACACACTTTTACCTAATGACACAATAGACCAAGTAGATCTTAAGTAACTCCTAAGTGTCTAAATATCCTAACACCCTTACATGCATTATTATTTTGTTAATTAATTTGTTGTTGTAGTTTAATTGTCTTAACTCTCTTTTGCAGGTTAGTATGAAGACTTGTGTTAGTATGTGTTAATCTTGTAGTTAGGAACGAATTTGCAAATTCCTAGACTAACCGCGTGTGCAAGTGGATGTTAGATTGTATCTTATTTATGTTGTTAGAATTAAATTTAAAACATAGTTTTAAATAGAGTAGAACAAAGTTTTAATTTGAGTTTTCTTTAACAAGGATTTGATGGATGGATATGATTAATTTCACTTTTTAATTATAGATTGTTTATTTCATTTTTATGTATATATTGCTTAATTAGTTGTTGATTAATGTATTTGGTAGTTTACTTTTTAATGTCATGTTTTAATTTCTGTTCTTAAGCATTTTTCTTATTGCAGTTTGAATTGTTAGAATAGATAGGGCATAGTTTCATTTTATGTAATTTCTTTCCTAGAATTAGATTGCAATTATATTTCTTAGTTAGTGGTTGAGTTTAATTATGAAGTTTGTTTACATAGAATAGAAGTACAATTATAATCTCGTTATATTGTCGATGGTTAATAATTTCATGAATATGCAGGGTAATTAACATTGTTTCCATAATGGCTAAATTCTCATTGGATTGTTTAATCCATACCTTTCACTTTGCTATTGAGATCAGTGTTGAGCTTATACCGCTTGAATTATCCTTTGTTGTCAAGTGTCATCAAGATATCATACGACACCAGAGACATTCACACAACCACCAACACTATATTTGAGTTGTGATAGGTTAAAAGATAGTTTCCTGCTTTCGTAGATCAAAATATATAGTTTCTTGCTTTCGTAGATAGTGTTATTTCTGTTGTAGGGTAGATAGTCTTTTGCTTTGATAGGTTAGAGAGCAGTTTGTTTATCATAGATTAAAGGTTAGTTGTTAGTTCGTCTTCTTTCAATTAAATAGATTTCCTTTTATGAATTAGAAATAGTTTTGAAGTTTGAATTAAGAATATAGTCCACTTGCCTCTTAGGCTAGATAGTTGTTCAATGAGAAGTATTAATTAGATTACTTGCAGTAGAAGTTATCTTAGAGTAGTTAGTTGTTTATTTTCTTTAAAAGGTTAGCTAGTTGTTTTGCTTACTTGTTTACTTACTTTAATAGGTTAGCTAGTTGTTTTGCTTACTTTTTTACTTGCTTTAATAGAATAGTTGTTGGCTTGTTTATTTACTTGCTTTCATAGGGTAGTTGCTCATTGAATTTAGGTTGGCAAGTTAAGTAGTTTGCTTTTGTCATTTGCTTATAGTTATGCTTAACAATTACTTTTGCTTATTGTTATGAACCAGTTTGCTTTACATAGGGTTTTTACTTGCTTTCTTAGAACTATCCATCAATCCTTGGTCCAGAAGTACTTAGGTTACATAGTTTCAAGTTGCTTAGTAGGGTTTTCTCATTAGATAGCTTTGCTTGAATAGATTAACCCTTAGATAGCCACTTCCTTAGTTAGACTATACTACTACCAACCCTTCTACCTTTGGCATATATTTTGCTACAACTCTAAGTTTACTTACCCCGGGTTGACAATTTAATTGAGGGTTTTTAGTGTGTTTTTAGTGCATATACAACACCCATCAAATGTCAATCCAATCCGATATATACAATGGAAATCCAAAATGTAACTATTGCATGAAATGTTTTAAATAACGCCCGTTGATAGGAGTGTCGATAATTTCTCCATTAATATTTTCCAGTGAGAATGAGTTTTTTCCCTCAGTAGCTGGGATTTTGAAAGGTCTGAACCAAAGATGATCGAATTTTCCATGTTTCCCTGCATCTTCCCTTCTAGCTTCCCATCTTAAAACTAAATCAGCAGTAAGAAACTCCTTGTTTTTAGATTTTTTTTTATCAAAAAGGGCTTTCATATTATCCCGATATTTTTGGAGCTTGTCATCCACTTCTATTATGTTATGTTGAACTTCGATGATTTGATTCATTCTTCTCGTAACATCATTAGGCTCTTCGTTTTCATCCTGCAAGAGTTTCATTACAGGAAGAGCAAGATTAATAGGAAGAATAACATTGGTACCATAAACTAATTGGAAAGGAGATATACCTATAGATTTCTTAGTGCCAATTCAGTTTGCCCATAAGGCATATTTTAAGTGTATATGCCAAGCTTTCTTATTTTTGTCAAAATTTTCTTGATTATAGTCATCAAACTCTTGTTAGATGATTCAACCAACCCATTTCCCTAAGGATAATAAGTTGTAGAATGACCTAAAATAATATTGTATTTTTGACAAAAATTGATCATTGTCATAGATTTAAAAGCCTGAGCATTATCAATAAGTATTTTCCTAGGACAACCAAATCTTACTAGGATGTTTTCTTCCAAAATGATTATCACTACTGAATTTGTAGCATTCCGAGTTGGAATGGATTCAACCCATTTCGTAAAATAGTCAGTGGCGGTCAAAATCCATCTTTGTTGATCACTTGATTGCGAATGAATTTATCCAATGAAGTCTAAGCACCATTGTTGGAAAGGAGCTTCAACTTTTACTGGAATTATGTAATGTTCTTGACTTGGTTAGTCTAGGAAACACAGCTAATGTGTGTGTAGGATTAATGGTTTACAACATATAAATGATCATATAATAACAAATGCAACAAAAGACTGCAAAGTTTATATTATGATATCTCTGCGGAGTACAACTGTTGAATGCGAATGAATAAAAATGAATCACTTGGCTAGATCAAATGACAAAAATATCTTAGTCGAAATACAATAAAAAAACTAAATCATAATACCCTATAATAGATGAGCACTGCGGGATCAATGGATGAGCTAGAACTATGGCAGCTCGCACGGTAATTGTTGAAAGTCCAGAAAGTTCTCCCTGGTGGCTAAACCTCTTAGAATGGCTTGAAAACTATCCCAATTGGTGCAACCTGCTCTAGCTCTCAGTCCTAGTGACTGACCGACCCCTCTGTTGGTGCTTCTAGACCTCAGATGGATCCCCCTGGGGAATGTGCCCCTCTCTCATTGGAAAACTGCGCCCTAGTGATTCCACCATCAGAATCGGCTGAGTAGTATCTCAAAATGTTTGCCTTGTGCTGTTGTGAAATGGGTCATAAGGTTTTCCCTAGATCTGATCTGATGATCACTCGGGAACCCCGAATGTGTTTGCCAAAAGTGACGCACTCCCAAGTGTGGAAAATGCGCCCCAGATGATTCCGTCGTTGGAATTGGACGAGGAACCAGGCGAAAGATGCCCCTTGCCTTCCTCTCAACTAGGTCAGAGGGGAATCTCTGAACTCTCCGTGGATGGGACAAGGCGATCCACTGAACCTCCTTAAAAGTTGCGCCCTCATCCTAGATAAGTGCACCCTTGCTGCTGGAACCTCTGCAACTGCCGTTGAAGAATGATGGAAGACCTGTGTGATCTTCTCGATGACTAGGGTGTGTCTCTCAACACCGAAATCAACCAACTGGTGTCTTCCTCCTGGAATCGACTGAAGTATCTCTCCTGAGATGCAACTCTCTCCTCAATGATAAGTCAAAATCTGCATAATGGTGAATTAGGTCACTGACCCTTCTCTTATAGATTTTCTAAACCCTAATTCATTTTTTGACTTCTAATTTTAGCTCGTCTATTCTATTTTTAGCTCATAATGGTTTAAAAGCACTTTTAACCACTTTTAGCTCAATGTCATTTTTCGAACATAACACCTTTGACTGGAGTGACCTCTAGTAACCATTTTTACCCCTTTTCTGGCCTTGGCTATAGTTTAACAGGGTGGTTTAGACCATTAAGCCTCCTCTCTGGAGCTCTTATCTGGAAAGGGACATTACAAATTAAAGGTAAGGAAGGAATATTTTGCTTACCAACAGACAGTTGGCCTGAATTGCAAGCTCTGACTCTTTCATTTACATTGGTAAACAATTTCGACCAATAATATCTTGTCCTTAAAATTTTGTAAGCTGTTGCTCTCCATGCATGATGTCCTCCACATACTCCTTCATGAAATTCGTCAATGACACCTTTTGTTTCATATTCTATGAGGCAATATAACAGGAAACCCATAGGGTCTTTCCAGTATAGCTTGCCATCAACAATGCAATACTTAATTGCATGTAGCTTTAAATTTCTTGCTTTAGAAGGAGTCATGTCATTTGGGCATTGAAGAATAAGAATGTATGTAACAATATCACGGTACCAGGCAGAGGAAGAAAACTTATCTTCAATCTGAATTATAGGTGCTTGATCAACAATTTCTTCTATATTAGAAGATAATCATGTGATTCGAAGTTATTTATTCCAAGCGCTCTGAAATTTGATTTGGCTAACAGTCTTGCCAGATCTTGACCTTTCACTAGCTTGGTTGGTTTCACTTCTAAATCAAACACTTCAATTTTATCCAACCATCTAACTCTTCTTCCATCATTGTCTAGTTGAACCAAGATATATTTAATTACATTTATTTGTACATAAGTAATTATTTTGGAGTGCAAGACATATGTTCTGAAACCCTTGAGAGACTTCACCATTGCATAAGCTTGTTTTTCAAGAATATCATATCTTACCTCTGCATCCCTGAGGCTTTTGTTGAAAAAGGCTATTAGTTGTTCGAATCCTTCTTAGTTCTTTTGAAGGAGCATTGCTACAACAATATGTTTAGAAGCAAAAGAGAAGATTAAGAATTCTTTTGTATAGTCCAGACTTACCAATACTGGTTCTTCTCCTATAACTTTCTTAACACGCTCGGAAGATGCTTTGGCTTCTGCAGCCATTTTACTTTTCTTTTCTTTTTTAGCATATCTTTAATCAATTTGATTATTTCAGCAAAGTTAAGAATAAGTCTCCTCAAAAAATTTATCTTTCCCAAAAAAGATTGAATCTCTTTTCTATTTCTAGGAATATTAATCAGGTCAATAGCCTCAACCCATTTAGGATCAACCTTGATTCCATCTTTTGAAACTATATGACCTAAAAGTTTACCTTCTTGCATAGAAAAGTGTGATTTTTTGGGATTAAGAGACAAACCAAATCTTCATTTTTCAAAATTTTGCTTGAGGTGTACCAAATGTTTTGCATCAGAATTGGAAAAAACTGTCAGGTCGTCTAGATAAATAACAACAAACTTGTATCTCTCACTAACAAATGCGATATCCATTGCTCTCTGGAAATTTGCTCCTGCATTCATTAAACCAAAAGGCATTTTATCGTACATAAAGGTTCCCCATGGAGCGGTAAACACAGTCTTTTCTCTATCATCTTCATGAACATCAATCTGATTATATCCTGAGAAACCATCAATCATAAAAATTCTATTAGCCCCTACTACCTTCTCTAAAACATGTTCCATTTTTGGGAGCGGGTAGTTATCTTTAAGAGAAGACCGATTTAAGTTCTGAAAATCAACGCAGAGTCTCATTTCATCGTTCTTCTTTCTAATAGGGACCAAATTGGCCACCCATTCAAAGTATCTGAGGGGAATGATGATTTTTGCATCAAGGAGTTTTTTAACCTCCTTTTCTATTACCGACAAAAGAATTGGGTTTATCTGTCTAAGCTTCTGCTTGAAAGGCTTAATACCATGTTTTAAGGGAATCTTATGTTTAATAACAAAAGTATCATAAGTTTTTAAATCATCATAAGACCATGCAAAAACATCTTTATATTGTTTAAGTAACTCGATGTATTTACTCTTTATTTGTGTCGGAAGATATGTTGATATTTTGACCATTTTGGGATTTTCATTAGTTCATACATTACAATATTCAACTTCTTCGGGTTGAGGTCACAAAGTAGACTTTAAAGGTATATCATCCTAGTCAAACAACATTTCTAAAGGGATCATACCTCTGGGAATATGATTGTTTTTAAGTAAGAGCATGCGATGATTTGCAATTTTATCTTGGAACTTCTTTGGGTTCTCTCCTTCCTGCATAATCCAAGCAAGATCATTCTGATTTTCTTGATTTATGCTGGTCTCAGAAAACTCATCTACCATTTCCAGGAACTCTTTGATTTGTTCATCATCTTCAAACATTTTCCATTGTTGGACATTGTTTGGAATCGAAGGTATATGTCTCATCTCAATATGATATTTCAGCTTCAAAACAGTAGGTGGTACAAAAGTCGCAGCAGCTTTGGCTAAAGAATCAACCTGTTGATTTTGCATTCCGAGAATAGAGTGAATATTAAAATATGAGAAGAAATTCTCTATTAGATCCTAGGCACAATTTCTATATGATCTCAATCTCAGATGCTTAGCTTGATATTGTTGTTTTATTTGTCTTACAATGAGCTCAACATCTCCATAAGATATCAAATGTTCGATTTTTAATTTTCTTGCAGCTTCTAATCCTAAAACTAAAGCTTCATATTCATAGACATTATTGGTATAATTAGCGTCCCATTGTAATCTGTAAGAGAAAGGAATAAAATACTCATCCCCTGTTGCAACAAATAGAACTCCAGCCCCCTCTCCTTCGCAGGATGAAGCACCATCAAAGAACATTTTCCACATCCCTTTTCTAACATTTATATTTTTTATTTTCTTCTTCTAGACATTCTTCAAAATCATCATCTATAGATAATATACAATTTCCTAAATCTTGATCGACAACAGAGACTGGGTAGTTATTGGGGTTTTGAGGGTCGCTTACAGTATACACCAATCTAGTTTCTCTGTACAGTTGAGTAAATTGTCCACCAAAAATTGGAATCGTAGCATAGGTCATGTCTAGCTGAACTGATCCTCCTAGCTTGGCACCCCAAGATCTAGATAGAAGCATGCCATACTTGGCAGGAACATTAGAAAAAACCACATCCATAAGCATACTTTTCACAAGAACCTGAGCAAGGTTTACAACTAAATCTTTAATCATACCCAGACACAAACTTTCTAGAATCAAATCAGTATAAATCTTGATAAGGCATGGTAATTTCAAGGTCCAATTTTTCCATGATAATATTAAGCATCAAATTATGCGAAGCTCCTGAGTCTAACATGTAATTGTGAAGCAAATGATTGTGCACAGTCAGTGTAATATAAAAAGGAGCAACCAAATCCTTGCTATTTTAAATGTGTGGTCCAAACATGATTGTAGATTTTTCATCCTGCAAATTGATAACATCAACTTGACATTAAGCATCAAAAAAATTTATTGCTTTAGCGATTTGTTTTTTTATATATTGGGTTCCTAGCAAGTTCAACCAAAGGCATTGGAATTTTAATTTTATTAAGTTCATTCTCTAAATTGAAAGTCCCAACTGGTTTCACAATTTCCCTGGTCTGAACTTCAACTTCTATATTTTCTGGCTTCTTAGTTTGTACTGCTTTCGTTTTAACTTGCTTTATTCGGGCAGCTTGCATTTCAGTTGATGGTTTTGTAACTGCTGCCTCATTTGCTTTGTTTCGTGATAAAATCTTTTTTGGTGGAATATTTGTAGAAGTTTTTTCTCTTGGCCTCAAATCATATTTATGTTGAAGCTCAACCATTATTGAATCAACAAGACTTTTGTATGTAGAGTCTCCCAAATTGTTGACATTTTCATCATTATTAAACAAAGATTCCATATCTAAGGATTTCTCATAATCCTCTTTGGTTAGGTGAGGCTCAAGATCATCATCGCTGAGGTTGTTTAGATATTCCTCTAAATCCTCCTAATCTTGCACCTCATCTCTCTGTATGAAATTCTCAGTTTTAAACGGAGCTTGAATCTTTTGATCCTCAATTTTTATTTGTCTTTGTTGTATCTGAGGATTAGGATTTCTACTGAATTGATTTCTGACATATGGGTCAGGTTTGGCGTTTTCTATTTCCATCTTGGAAATTTTGTTCGATAAATCTTTAATATTTTTTTCCATCTCATCCATTTTTTCCTCTACATATTTTCCGGATCCAGAGGGCCCTGCATCTTCTTTAAAACGATCGGGTTCTCTTTTTCCCATATCAAATTTAGTTTTCAATTTCCTGGATGTCATTATATTTGATTCAATCTCTATAGCATAGTCTTGCATTCCTACTAAAGTAGTGGATCTTCTTTCTCTCAAAAGTAGAGCGAAATCAGAATCAAAAGCTCCTGCAAAAGTGACTTTTGCAGCTGGTTGAGAAGGTTTAACTTCAACAGGGATCCTGTGATAAAGTTTTTTAAATATTTGAATAAATTCCAAGACTGATTCATATGTTTTCTTTCTCAAGGCTCCTAATTCAGTTAAGTAATATAGATGGTGTTTTTTCTCACCCCATTGCCTTTTGAAGGAAATTTCTAGGTCATTATATGATGGTATAGAACCTACTGGAAGTCCTCTGAACCAATTTTTTACCTCTCCCTCAAAATTTTGTACTAACAGTCTCTAGTAAATGTCCTCGTGCTCAATACCGAGAATATCAACAAATTGATCGAAAAAGGCTATATGTTCTGTAGCTGTTAGATCCCCGTCTCCTGTGAATTTAGGGAGGCTCTTCATGTAATTTTTGAATAAATCATGAAGGACAATAGGAAGAACTAAGGGATCATACCTAGCAGCTACCTTGGTAAAGATCTTAGGGGGTTCACCTAGTATATTTGCTTGTCCACCATCTCGTGCACCTCCGACATCTCCAACACCAACACCTCCAACACCGTCCATTGAAAGTCTAGGAGACAGAATTCGAGGACTAAAAAGGATATTATCAAAAACTTCAAAGGACTGATCTACTACTCTTTTGGCTACTTTGGGATCGTGTGAATGAAGTTTAGGAAAATGATCGTGAGAATATGGAAGATCTAGATGGGAAGGAAAAGGAAAACTTCAGCTCGATCCCTCAGATTTACCTGTCGTATAGATAAGAGAAGTAGTAGGTGATGAATATGAGTATAAAAAATAATCTAGAGGGTTTCTGGAAACATAAACTTTTACTTTGGGAAGAGAAAGAATCAGTTGTGTACTAATGATAGTGGGGATTGAAATGGATTCTTTGTTTTCATTGGTAAAAGTATCTATCAATGAAACATGGATGGTCTGGACAATCTCAAATTTTATTTAAGGAATAATTACTTCTGGAGTTTCTAGTTTAACTTCAGGTTTACTTGTTGATGCTTCTGCAGAATGAACTTGTTTAAAATTTTCTTTAAGATTTAGTTCTTTAGTGGGAATTTTAACATTAAATCACGTAATTCTAGGTTGATGGACCTTACCTGCTAATGCAGAAGTTTGTCTGAGATATCCCTTTGGTTTCAATTTTTTTTTGGGATCCGAAACTGGCTTAGTTTGCTTTTCGTCTGGTTTTTTTTTTATATTCTTTTCATCGAAGGCCAGCTTTGCCTACAATGGAGTCGCCAGGTGAAAAATGAACCTTTTCACGTATTCAATCTTTGTTCACCATCAAAGATCAACACTTAACTTTGTCGTTCTCCCAGAGAAAAATGATTTCCTTCCTCTGTCCCCGACAATGACGCCAAAAAGATGTTGTTCCTGAGATTGATTCTAAGGCTCAAAGAATAATATCAGGCATCAAAAGTTTTAAATGAAGTGTTTTTGTGCGTGATTTTTTCTACCTTCAGTTTTCTGAGAAATAATCTTTAAATGAAATTAATGATAAGACGGTACAGAGGCCGTATCTTGTTATCTGAGTCGCAATTACAATGTCAAATGATGTAGAAAATATTTACAAAACTGTTAAAACAAAGTCAGGTATCAATTATAGATAAGTCTCACGTTGTTTGCAGAGGAAGTAAAAGTAGAAAATGAACCCTTGAAAAGGAAATAAAGATGCAGTAATTCACACAGATCACAGGTCTTGTTTTACTCACAGTAATAACAGAGGAAAAGTTGTTACTGAATGAACTGTTGATACATTATGATCCCAGTATATGTAGTACTAAATTGCAATCATTCACTCTTCAAGAACTACAGAAAGAAATTCAGAGAGATGGAAACATAGAGGAAACACATAACTCAAATTGAACGAAACTTAGAATCTCTATCTGCACTTGTATTAATATTCAAAAATAAGTTTTATCTTTTACATTCAACAAGAAGCAACCTCGAATAGATCTAAAAATTATCTATTTATACAAAAATTGTCTCAACTGAAAATCGTTGGACTTCCCAAAATATATGCCTAAAAATAGATACATGAAAATAAAATAACAACATGCAAATATTGTTGATTTTTGTTGGTGCTTCATTTGTCTCTTTGTATGCTTATAGATGCGCTTGTTTTCCTTTAATCGTTAATCCAAGTACACATGTCCACTAAGACCACCATAATCATTTTGCTTACTGTCTTTGCCATTCGATTCTATTGCCATCTGTCCCTTCGAATACATTCACTAGGACAAAGAATTGCAGTTGAAGATATGGGGGTGGTAATTGAACATATAGCTTAGCGCTGGCTCGTTATGGGTTAGGTAATGGTTATAGGGAAGAGTAATTGTTCACGAATAGGATAATGTCCAACAAGGAGGTGGGATGAGTGGATGCGAGAATGTAGGTGGTAGGCTAGATGGTATTGAGAGCGTGGAGGGTGTGATAGGATGGAGTGTGGAAAGTAGAGTGGGTGGAGGAAGTGGACTATGTGTATGTTCCTTCATTTTCTCCCAGCTACACTAGCTTTCGTTTGTTCATTGACTTGGGTGCACATGTCCATCAATGCTACCACGAATCTTGAAGGCTCAATCCTTTCATTCAATTCAAAGGAAAACATCTTCTTCTGTATTTGTGGCAACTTCTTCTGGATCTTATTCACTTCTTGGACCGTGACCTGATATTGTGAACTTGGATTAACCAACAATTCATTGATTTTAAGTAAATCAATCTGGCTCATCTGTTGGATGGATGCCTTAGTATTTTCCTTGTTCTTTCTGGAGATTTGTTGGTTCATTTCTATCTTAATCTGCCCCAATGCCTCTGAGATGTTATTTCCTTCAAACTCAATCAATTTTTTATTTATTGAAGATAATGCCTCCAAACAAGCCTCTTTTACATCTCTGGCAAGTTTCTTACCTTCTTCCAGATTTGTTTCCCAAGATTTTAGGGCCATTTCTCCTTTTACTTGTTTAGAATGAGAGAGAAGGGTAAGACCAGGGGTATTAGCTTTCTGCTTCCATATGATAACCTATTGAAACTTAGACTGGGCTGCGCAGGCCTCTTTTTCCTTGACATAAATATTTTTTAGATAAATGTCTACTGCCTGATAGCATTTCTGAATAGCATCTACTATTTGATAGAGCTCCTGTTGGGTGACTTCCAGCTTCTCATTGATTTCTGATGCTTGTATTTTGAAGGCAGTAATATGTATTGTTGTGTTTTCTGTTAGGGTCAATTTGGACTGCAACTGCTTAATCAAATTGTCATGCTGAGTGATCAAACCTTGGCTGGTCTATGAACTCTTGTATAGCAACTCAAGGTTATCCTATAACTGCTTCATTTGATGCTGATAACTAGCCCTGATTTGTTCAATGTCACGGTTCATCCTGCCTCTAACAAACTGTTATGTACTATATATCTCATTCTGTAATTGCTCTACCAAGAGACATTTTTGTCGCAGTTGTTCGATTAAATTTCCATAAACCATTGATTGGCAGTGACAAAAGCCCCTAGTGAACCTGCAACTTCTTTCACAAACTTAGGATCATCTTGGTATTTCCCATCATACAACAATCTTTTCCTTTTAGTGACTACTCCATCCTTCTGGTGAGATTTTCTTTTTACAATAGCTTTTCGTTTCTTGCTGGAATTTTTTTTTGAGGGAGGCATCTCTTTAGGAAATATAGGAGTAAGATCACCTACAAAAGTGAGTTCGAAACTAGGATTTCTGAAGATGGTCTGTAAAGGGGTTAATGATGTAATAGGAGAAATAATTTTTGTGGAATGTTCCTGTCCTATTATATTTGGGGTGCCAACAGAAGTAGTTGGCATTGAATGAGGAACAACTTGTCTCAGATTCATGAAAGCTTCGAATCGAGCTAACACTTGTGGATCATTTAGTCCTAATAGTGATTCTCTTATTTCGTGAAATAACACTTCTGGGATTTTTGGGACTTCTTCAACTTTGTGCTTAGTGGAGCAACTTGGCTCAGATTCTGTGGGTCTATCTTCCTGTGAAGAAGGCATGGGTTTTGACTCTCCTTGCAATATTTTTGGCAAACTATTTCGTCTATGCTTTTGAAATTTGAGGAAACCGACTTGTTGTTCAGGAGGCAGAGTCTGGAATCTGCTTTGAACTTCCTCATAAGATCTAACTCCCCTGAACATCTCGTCATAAGTAGAATTCTCATGGATGTATCACTTCATGTTAAATTGAGTCGAATGATTTTCCACTATCTTATGTGGATAACGCTTGAATTTGATGTCAACTAAGTTGACATCTTACAGGGCTGCAACCTCGACTTTAGAATGACCAAAATCTAACAATGTGAACATGCCAACTTGAATGGTAAAATTTGGCCAAACCTTTTTCTGAGCTGCTTTCAATTCTTTGTTGATACCTCCCGCTATTGTTTGGTATGCCACTTCTCTGCATACCATCTTGTCAGGTAAATACTGTGGGAGGGCATGAGGAGGAATAAAAAAACCAAATACTCTAATATAGGAGAAATTCTCCTCAATGAACCAGTCTGCAAGTTTTCCTAAGTTCACCATAATATTTTTTGAAATTCTGGGTGGCAGGTGGCCATAGATAGCTATGTAAACCAGTACCATCACGTTGTGACAGATTTCGTAAAAGAAATTTTTGGCATTTTCTTCCTATAATTTGGAGTGGTAAATATGTATTGGCTCAGAACTAGTCGGGGTCCAACTCCAATTCATTAGGGGGAAAGGGGACATGAAACAAATGGCATCCATAATATAAGATTACATGTAAGAAGGAGTAGGTTTCCCTTTTGATTTTTCCGATTGATGTTCAACAATTTCCTTGGCCAAATTATCATATAACATTTTAGCCCAATTGAAGGTATAACCTTCAACTACTTCATTCAGGATGGCTACCCACTTAACTGAGAAATGTGTAGGGTTCTTCTTCCCAAACAGACGACAGAGCATCATGGCTACATATAACATATGAGCATCTAAGGATGTCTTGGCATACATACCATGAGCATTTGCTCTGAATGTTTTTGGATGTCCCCACCAGGTCTTGATTATATCATAACCATTTCTACTGTATTGAGTGCATTCTCTTCTCTCAAAATCTAGAAGAAATGTTGCATTGTAAATATATTTAGGTGTATGGGAAAGCTTGTACATTACTTGTAGATTCTTTGGTCAGAAAGAGCCGACAACGGCTTGCTGGTGGTTGATGACGCTCCTGGTTTGGACGTTGACATGTTTCAAAGCCCAATTTATCATATCATTGTAGGGTATGATTCCAGGCCGTGCAACAATATTATGCAGTTCTGACTGTGCTACCGATCTAAGATTAGATGCAAAGTACTCGTCGTCTTCCTCGGTAGGGTCATCTGGACAGTTAATAATACAATGCTCTAAGATATCAAAAACCTGCTTCCAAGTTTTAATGGCATCCGTAACTCGTGGGGTTGTGTCTGATAGAACATCTGTATTTGGATTTGAATCATCACTTGATGCATCAAGCTTCTTTGCAGCTTTTCGTGGTGCCATAATCCTTAAGGAAATGAAATTATCCTACCTGTAACAAGAGAAGTCTGTAAGTTGTACACTAAACAAAAAACTCATAATTGCAAATGGTAAAAACAATTTTGAAATTCGAAGTGCTTTATTCAAAAAGTCTATCGATCTTCGTATAGCTCTACTGACGAAGAATTTATTTAAAACTTAATGGAATTTATTACCTGGTGATTCACAATCTTTATTTGAAATTATTAACCTTGATCAATCATAAATGTCATTAATACTTCGACAGTTCTTTGTTCAGAAGTTTTGGATGTGACATGATGGAAATCTCCCGAAGTCCGAATTGATAGAGGAGCTAATCTTTAAGTAATCAATTTTATATTCTAACTAATCACGTTTTAAACGTCGTATTAACTTTAATTATTTTGGAAGTTCAGAATTAAGAATTTTTGAATATAGCACAAGAGAAATCTTCCGGAGCCCGAAACTGCGAAGTGATTAATTAACACTTAATCATGATTTATTAAAGTCGTTAACTGCTTTATTAACTCTTTGAAACACTTTTTTACTTTTTGTAATTATTTTGGTGCTTTGATATTTCGACGGTTTTTGAAATAAAAAACTCTCGAAGAGAAATCTCTCGGAGTGATGTGGCAAAGATGACATCATTCTTGATGATGTGTCAAGAAAAGAGAGGTGCCACGTGTCACTTGAAAACGTGTGAATCATCCGACGTAAATGTCAAAAATACGTGCCACGTGTCTACCCAAGAAAACATTTTTTAAAGGACACGTGTCGTATGACTCGTTCGTGAGTCCTTTAGGAATTAACGCAAGTGCCTATCTTCGGGACTTCAAAATTTCAAGGTTTTTATTGTTTAGATTTGTTGGATTACCCGAAGCGCAAAGCTCTAAAGTGATCACTAAAGACTTTCTTTTAAAACTCAGGGAGCTTCTAAACTTCAGGTATCATTAGGACCGTTCGATCAAATTAGAGTAATTCATCGACGATAGATATTGTAAGCACCTTGTTGAAAAATAATAGCCAATGGATTTATTTTAAAATTAAAAGGCAATTCTTTAAGTTTTTTTCTTTTTGGGTAAAAAAATTATTTCTAAGAGGCAAAATCTAAAGTTCAAAAGCTCAAAATTATACGTGTTCTAACAATACCTATGATTATGCAACAATCAGCGAGGAACACACAGTTACTAAAATATTTCATCAGCCATAATCATAGTCGATGTCTCTATAACTGTGCAACAATAATCTAGTAGCACACAAATACTACAATATGCCATCAACCATAGTTATAGTCTCATCTAGTAGCACGAAGCTACTCCCATAGTCCTCACGACTATGCATGATGTTTCTTCTCTCATCAGGTCTGACAGTGCATTATCCCCTCAGTCGCAAGACTGATTCAGGGAACCCTTGGACAGAGGGGTTAACTAACATGAGAAGAAACAACACACCTCCCTCTCAATGAGAGTTGACATTCTACATCTCGAGTCTTTCCGCTCCTAGTTAAATCAACATGACTAATAGGAGAAATACATCTCACGGGACATTCACCACTAGCCAAATCAACATGGCTAATCATGTGAGTGACTGTATCATTATCCCTTGGTCAAATCAGCATGACTAATATGGGAGAATGTCTACCTGATGCTACTCATTTGTGGATGTGTATTGGAGCTTCACATGTCCCTTCTGCATCGTGTCTTGGTTGAAGTCCTGCAAGAAAATTTCAAAGCCATGCTGCTTCACAACTTGCAATATTGGATGCTATATACTTTGTCTCTATTGTATTGAGTGCCACTGATGTCTGCTCCCTGCTCAACCATGAGATCACATGGATTCCAAACTGAAGAAATATATGGAAGTAGTCTTCTGATCCACTGCACTCCTTACCCAATCAGAGTCTATATAATCATGTAGCTTCACATCTCCATCCGAGGCATATCTCAATCCATATCTGCTCGTACCATGTAGGTATCTCAACGAATGTTTTGCTATCAACTAATGTACATGTATTGAAATTAAGGTAAAAAGGTCCACATCCCAGTCCATATGACTGGCTTCCTTCACTGAAACAAGGGAATCTTCCCAGAAGGTCTCATATCTCCTCAAAATCTCTAAAGATTTTGATCTAGACTCCTATTTGTGAATCCTAGAGAATGTATCTCCCATATGAATCTAAATTTGAATCTGAAGAGGAATACCTTCTGAATGAAAGTCTCTACGCAATTGACTCTCTCGAAGACCAGGCTCACTCTGAATCTGCATGCTCCCTCTGAAGGTTGACTCCCTCTAAAGCTATATAGTCTTCGGAGTCATCTTCTCCCTCTGCATGTGTTGACCTCCTCTTCTCCTTCATTACATGGATGTGCACAACTCTATGTCTGCCTCATGTTGCTTCCTGCAACCGTCATTATAACTCCCTTTCAAAGCTATTACCTGTGACCTACCCGGAACAAGAAACAAGAACAACAATATCTCCATGGTAACCTCCATGGAATTTACAAGATAACCTACCTAGAACAAGGTCAATCAAGAACATCTCCTAGAGGAGATCAATTTATTTTGTAAACAACTGCATTATTAATATGAGCATTTACTTAATGGTAGTTGTACCAAAAATAATCAAGTGTTTACTCAACTAGAAATAACAATAACAATAATAGAATTCTAAAGATTGTTATTGTAGTTACAACACTTACTTAAACTACAACAATATAAAGAAATATCAAACCTGATATGCAAACCTGGAGTTTAATTGCTACTGCCCACTTGGGTTGTCTTCTATAGTTTCTCGATATTGTGCTTGGATAAAAGATCCCTTCTCTTGCAAAAACCCTCGAGATAGTGATACAATTTAAACATATACAAGTACATACCTCTGGAAAACAACGACAGGCAACGACACCATCTGGAAACGACGACAAGCAACTATGAACCCTTAAACTTCAAAGTGCTCCAACTTGCAGTCTGTAGATACCTGGAGATGTGCTAGGGTAAGGCGCACTAGGACAACCAAAAAATTATTCCCAATACTTCACATAAACTTTCAATGCAACTGGTACTACAACTACTGTTGGCATTGCAACATGTGCGAAGGAACTAGCATGAAGGAATTGGCACTGAAAACGTAGGGTTTTATGAGGAAACTTGAAAGGATCTTCCTTCTAGTAGTTAGACTGTTACGAAGGAAACCAACTATGATACCATGTTGAAATATTGGTATGCTCGTTTAACTATAGACAATGTCACATCATTGTCACCCAACCATAGGCTTTCACATATGCCACCCCTGAGCACACTAACCTTTACTTAGAATAATTTTGACAAGCGTACTCCATAACCAATAGATAAACTCTAGCTGCTAATTGCAGCAAAAACTCAAGATAAGTAGAGTGCTCCTTCTCCAAGGGTAGCACACAAGAGAGAGAGAGTCTCCATATCCGCAGAACAAGTACCATACACAATTGCGGCAACTACACTACTCTCTCAAACTTGCACCATACTTAGCCAGAGTATCACCAAGAGTATCACCAAGAATATCACTTGATAGCACTAGAGAGAGACCAAGACCAAGATATGACCATACGACCTTATTCCTCCTTGCAGCAGCTGAAACTGCAACTCTCCACAATACTTGCGCTCTGACTGGGTGTACAAATGAGCTAAAACATCCTCTATTTATATTAATTTGTCTAGTGATTTTCCTGGCTGGGATGACCTGACTTTCTGGTAATTGTATTTTTTGTTTAACTTTTTCCTGTGGAGCTGACTTGTCTTTCTGGAAGATAATATTCTAAAATTATTTATTCTGCTAGGCCGACTTGTCCTCTACATTTTCCACACATTTGTTTAATGGTTCACTTGATTCCAGAATATTCTCTGCATCTAAGAAAGGTCATCTAGGAGGGAAAGATCCTCTCGCGGCTACCAAAACATCAACACATACCACTCATCACCATGAGCTCGATGGATACACCATTCACCACACCAGCTTGGCTCACAGAATTTGAATATGTTGCAAAAGGTATTTCCTTAATTTTGAAAATGTTTGCTTGGAAATTATGCTCCTTGCCTTGTTTCACCTTGGTGGTTGAATTTGTGTCGTAGTAAGTGGTCACCCTCTGGAAAACTGTTGCTACCAGGAGGTCTCCTTGATGATTCATCATACCATTCTTGATCATACTTATCACTTTCCATACTTCTTCCTTTTCGTCCCCCCATCTTTTGAGATTTTCGGGTGCACTGACCCAAGAAGGGATTGTACCTCATTTGATGGGAAGAAGGGGTTGAAGGCCCAGAGGGAAATGTAGCTGGAAAAAGATAAAAGATAAATAATAACCTTCTAGATGCTTGCCCAAATAGTTCTTGAGAACAATGAAATGTTTCTCCTAAAAGATTTAAAGACCTACAAAATCAAACTCACATTGTAGAGATGTCCCGCTTGTTGAAGTGTGTACACTTATGCGATGTCCCTTTCTTTCCATGCATATGGCACTCCATGTACCTCTAACTTCAAGTGACGTTGCAGTAGTATTTTCTTTCCATATCTTATAATAACCAATTGTTTTGGACTTTAATTAATTTATGGCAATAAATGGGCTTGGAAAAAGGTTGCATTGAAAACGAAGGTGCAACTCACCCTCTACAAAGGCACCCATAAATGAGATAATACGAATCCTTGTATGTCATGAACCCCATTCCCAGAAGTTTTACCCCCCATCCACTTCATACTCTTTGCATAACTTAGAGAGGGTCCACCTGGAACACTCCTTAACTTGGGGAATGACTCACCCAATAGGTCACCATGACAACCGTTCCAGACCTAAACTTGGCAAGTTCAATATGGTTTTTGAGCATTTGTTTATTTTGAGAGAGGGGATTTGATGCACATGTTCGGGTGGTTCTTTTATTATATATGGATTACTTAGCATGATGATTGTGAGTTGTGAGCCCTTGGAGGACAAATTTGCTTGTCTTTGTAGGGCCTTGACAGGTGGAAGACATTTCGTGAAGGAACAAGGTCACTTGGACCTTCATTTGGGGCATGAAGCCCACTGGATAGATGTTGCGCCCCCTTTCCTTGGATAGTTGGATGATATACATTTCCTTTGGAGGCATGAGAGGACACCTTGGAGAAGTAGAGCTACCCACCTCTTGTCGAACGTGTAACCCCAGAGGGCCAAAACGTCACTTTTGAGGGCATGTCGTCACATTGGGGGCTAGGGTTCGATAATGTAAGTGATGGATTGATGGAGAGTTGGCATGTTTTGAAGGGGATAATCCCTAACTCATGGATACATTGCCTTTGGAGGCCCAATGACTCCTCCAAGATACTCAATGACTTGCTCTCTAGCCCAAAATGTCACCCTCAGGGCATGACATCACCCCTAAAGGGGGATTTTATTTTTGTAATTTCAAATTTATGAATGTAAAGAGGCAATTAGAGGAGGTTTGATTCCTTAATTGTGTTTTTCCCTAATGATAAGTGGACAAACTATTTTATAAGGCCTTGAATAAATATATACCTAAGACATTTCATGTTATCATAATTCTCTCACTTGAGAATTACATACTTGGCTGAAATTTGTGCCCTTTTTGGGGAATTTGCTCTATCTCTCTCTTCTGCAAATCTTGTGTATGCTTGTTCTTGTAGATTGATGAAGTAAGTGGTGCGCTACCCTCTTGGAGGCTTATCTCTTGCATGTTGATGGAATATTCTTAGTAGATAAGGGTTTTGCATTCTTTTCTATTAGAATCGATAAGAGATTTTCTACATATTGTTGGTAATTTCTTCTTGTTTCAAAGTTATTATTGTCTAAAACCCTCGGAGGAGTATAAGGGCATACACCCTCCACCAATTCTATCACAATTGTTGTTGGATAAGTTATTTTTTCAAGGTTTCTAGGAGGAGTAAAAGGGCTTACACCCTCCTAGATTTACCTTGTTGGACTTACTTGCTCTAGGGAGTAAAAGGGCTTACACCCTTGAAGAAGTAGTTGATCGAACTCTTACACCTAAGACTCCATAACCCAAAAGACTAGGCACTCATCTACTTGCATTGAATAAACAAAATCATTTGCATTGGTATACGGAAATTATGAGATATTGCATTTGTTCAAATTGGAATATTTTATTATTGGTATTAGCTTGCTTATGCCATTAAGGCGTCTAGATTGGCATAGTATTTCTCTTGCAGTTATTAATTTAATGCAACAGCCGTTAGGGCTGCAGAAAAAACACTCTTAAACTCTTTCTTTACTCACTAATCTACCATTGAAATTTGCTTACAAGTTTCCATAACAAATTTGCTTGTCATTAGCTATCTTTTGGGTGGATTGTTTACTAATTTTAGTGGATATATGTTGTTGTTGTAGCAATTGTTTGCTACAGACATAAGGCCACCCTAATACTTTGATGACAACTTCATTTATCAGCCCTATTGTACCCTCAAAACTTGTGATTAAGTATTGGATAATTATACACATGTTTAGTACTCGATCATCCAATAAATATTTGTTGCTTTTGATGGTTAATTTTGCAATTAACAACTCTTTCCATTGCTGATATATATGTATATTTGTTTACTGCTGCAATTCAGAAGAACAAGCTTTCCTTGCTTGTCCCCTTGATATCACCTTGATATAGGCTTGGTTTTATGAACATTTGTCTTGTCTCGAGAAAGTTTAACATTGTCTTGCAACAATTTGTCAACCTCCCCTTATCAACAAGACTCTTTCCCTTTCCAAAATTGACCTATAGGGGTTTCATTTATCATTCTACCACTTTCTGTCTGATTCCCCCTAGGGTCACCAAGATTCCACCCTTTTGGTGATTTTTCATCATTAGAGCGGGGGGAGTATCTATCTAGGGTGACAATGGGTAGCTACTCCCATAGTTGTCTCACTCTTGTGGATTGGGTTGGGATTTGCCCAACCTACAATCTGTGCAATAATGACCTCGTTCATGGGCCAATAATGTCATTAGGTGTGCAACGTTCATCATCAATGCCCTCCAAGGGTAGGGTGCAACATCCATCTTATGGGGTTTCATACCCCCATGGAGATCCAAAGTGCCTTAGTACCTCCATGAATTATGTCACCAAGCAAGAGCTTGCAAAGACAAACAAGGTACTTCCTCCAAGGGTCTACAAGTCATATGAATCATGCCAAGTAAATCAATCTTAATACAAGATCTACCTAAACAAGCACATTGGATCACGTCTTTCAAATTAAACACATGCTCATAGAATTTATGCAATTTATCGAATTTAAATATGGGAGGGTTATCAAAATGCTCTATTGGATAAGCCAATTCCCCAAGTAGAGGAGTGTTTCTAGGGTGAACCCTATCTAGGCCATGTGATGAATGTGAGGTAGATGAGGAAGAAAATTTTGGGCATGGGGTCATTGACATGCAAGGGTATCATATGGTCTCATTTACATGGGTGTCTTTGTAGAGGGTTTGTTGCATCCTTGAGTTACCTTTCATTTGGGTCGCAACCTTTTTCCAAGCTCCATAATTTCCTTTTTTTATTTTCTTTAGATAATTTTCAAGTCCCATTTACAAGGTTTCTTGATTTTTGTGCATTAAATGCATTTCCTTTCAAGTGGGATACTTATAAGTCCTTTTCAAATAGGTGACGTGTTCATTCGCACTCAGGACTTGGGGTGAGCGCCTAGAAAGCTAGAGCTCAAGTTGTTGGACTATGGCTTTTGTGTCCCTTGTATCCCACCACTACATTTTGTTTGTGGCTACTTTTTTCCCTTTATTTATTTGTTGATGTTGGCTGCAACAAAATTTGGGCCTTTAGCCCCCTCTTCCCATAAGAGAATGAGGAATAACCCCTTTTTGGGGTACATGTAACCCCAAAACCCAAAAGGTGACGATGCAGAGAGGAATGAAAATGAAAAGTGATAAAAGATGGCCAGGAATGGAACGATGAACCATCTAGAAAGACCCCCAGTAGCACCCCTTTTCCCGGGGGTGGCGAACATACTAGGAAACCCCAGGATAACGACCAAGGTGAAAATTGGTAAAAGGCATAACTTCTGAGCAAACATTTGATAATCAGAAAGAAACATTTGAAACTTATCTAAATGACCCAAGTATTAAAACAACACTTACCATGAAACTTGACTAGTTACCTCATGAAGCAAGGCCTATCACGCTCTATGGATCAAGTCAGTGTGGTGGACGCTGCTCTACTCCTGATGATGATGGTGAAGCAGGGTGAAGAAGAAGGGCTCTATGGGCTGTGTTGTCCATCCAACTCTCAGTACTCCATGTATTCGAGCTGCAGGCCTCAAAACATCGTCTCCTTAGTTACCCCTAGGCTGGGTGGGGGTAGCAGTCCACATGGACTAAAAGAATTTAACTTGCATCTTCCTGGGCTTACAATGGTGTAGGTTAATCGACCCTTTGCAAAAATAATTCAAAACTCTTTACTAAAAGAAGGGTTATGAGATCCTTATCCATATACATTCACACTCCACTATGGTGAAAATAATCATCCTACATATCGTAAATATAATACCATGGTGATCCTACAGATCGTAAATACATTCTCACATTGCTCTTTTCTTTCTTACATTGGTCCACATTGTGGTCTATTCCTATAACTGTTTACTTATCCTCATGATGGTTTAGTATACATATTAAAATAGCCTTCAAGGAATTATATTGGAATTGCTATTATTGTATGTACTATGAAGGGTCGGCCAACACTTCTCAAAATATAATTCCAGTTCTTTCCTACTAGAAGGGTTGGTTAACCCTTTGCAAAAATCATTTAGAAATTAATACTACAAAAAGGTTCAATTGAACATTGTCCATGTACATTAGCACTTGGCTAATATGTGAAGGGTCATCCTGGACATCATAAAAATAATACCATATCAATCCTACTATAAGGGCCAGTTAAGCCTTCCTCATATACATTATCACATCACTCTTTGAATTTATTTACATTGATCCTTATTATGGTTTAGTCCTATAACTATTTACTTATCCACATTATAGTTTAATGTACATACCCATTCTGAATATAGCTTTCCATGAATTTCATTGCCATTGTTATTATCATTCCTACTAGGAAAAGTTGATCTATACTTATTGAAAGAGAATTCCAGTTCTCTTCTACTAAAAGGGCATAATGATACTTTACATAAATCATCTAGAAATCAATACTACGATAAAGGCTGACCAGTCCTTCTCCATATACATTCACACTTTTCTATTACAAGAATGATCATCCTACACATCGTAAATATAATACCATATCAATCCTATTATAAGGGTCGACCAACCCTTCCTTATATACATTCTCATATTGCTCTTTAAATATACTCACATTGTCCTCATTATGGTCTATTCCTATAATTGTTTACCTATCCACATTATGGTTTATTCTACATAAACATTCCTAAAATATACCCTTTATAAAAATCGTTCACAAATAGATACTACTCGAATGGACGATTGATCCTTCCCCATATACATTCTCACCCTTTGGAATTTTCCTATAATTGTTTTCATTTTATTCTATATATGTATTTTACACTTCAACAGATAATCCCACATCAATTATACATGAAAGATGGACCAATCATTTTTCAAAACATATGACAAATCGATACTATTATAAAGGTTGGTCGACCCTTCTACATATATATCACATACACAACTAGAAGGGTCTTCTAACGCTTGTACATATAGATCATATACATATGCTACTAGAATCATCATCCAACACTCCTACTTCTACATTCTTACCTCAATTCTAAGACAAGGTTCATTTGACACATTATAAAGATAAGTTAAAATAATAGTACTAGTGGAATCTCTCGATCCTACTACATAAGCATTCTCAATTAACTCACTAGATATTATTAATGAAACTTTTTCAAAATCACTACCTAAGTTATTATATGTAGAGACTACAATATCTCTTTTCTCAAAGATATTGTGTTCAAAGATATAGTGTTCATAGTTACCTCATTTTCAATCCTCAAAAGCATAATTGGCATCTCCATTAATTTATATGTTGATTCAAAAGGAGATGAAATCATTAGATAAAAGAGTATTGACACTCTTGTATCTAATGGTTGCTTCTCTCCAAGTAAAATGAAAATCAACATATGAGAGAGGGGATGAAATGAAAATTATTGGTCATTTTTTTTTAGAGGAAAAAAATCATAATTCTATTAATACAAGTAGAGATTACATTCTTCAAATGCTAAATAGCATTGCATAATATAAGTGTGGAGAATATCAATTCTTATTCACGATATTTAAATCTCCTTTACAAATTATCAAACGATTTCTTCCTAATAAAGATTCATTTTTTCCAAGTTACAAAGCCCAAGGAAAACCCTCGAGTACGTCACCTCATTTTCGAGGATGGTACCCAGAGTAAACCCAAGAATATTTAGGGCACAAGGTCGGTAAAAAACAAGGCTCAAAGCCATTACAAAAATACACTCGTTATGATCTCAACATGTCACTTGTGGGAATTGAACCTAGGCGGGGAGGATAACAATCATTACTCCCAACCACCTGAGCTAAACCCAATTGACATGCTAATAAAGACTCCCATAGAGCTCTCATAATATTCATCCTCTTGTGTTCTTAGGATCTTTACAAAAAACCATGACTAAAAACTATGCCTAGATCGGGGCCTTACAAAAAATTTCTAAAAAGAGTTACACTTATTAGTATGAGTCTACATACAATTATTTGATTTGTAAACTACCATGGATATTCCACTAGAACAACTTGTCAATATAGATCTTATATTTTTCTGAAATTATTTTATTATCAAGTTTATTTCCTTAGATCTCATAGTTATAATCACTAGCTTATTGCTTAAATGAATGAAATAACTAAAATATGAAGGCTAAGCAAATGAACACACCATCCATGCAAATGAGCACAAGATGTATCCTGAGAAACCAAATACAAAAGAAAACCCTGCTAGAAGGTGCAACCTATGCTCTACTCTCTTTTCTTCAGTAATGAAATGCAAATACAAAGAAAGAGACACTCTGTTGGCCCTTGGTTATGGAAGGTTGTGAAGATTAAGGAAAGAAGCGTGAAGTACGAACTGCGCGAAAATCACATTGTCTGAGATTGGGTCGAAGTGGTTAAAGAAGCAAAAAAGAAGGAGCGAAGTAAGAGAAAGCAAGCCGTTGAATGAGAAGGTCTAGGAAGACAGATCAACAAGGAAGATGGATCGTGGACAACTCAACAAGTGAAAAAATCCATCAACAAGTGCTTGGAGCACCTTGCGGGAAAGAAGGAAAGACAGGATGACGAAGCCCTGAAAACGTGGGTCAAGATGACCTAGGGTTTTGGAATTTTAGGGTTTTGACACCTAGGTTTCGGCCTAAGGTTGTCCGAGAGTCATTGTAATGTATAAATAAAGGTCAAGAGGACCTAGGATGGGTTCGATTATGTAATGAGTGATTATTGTTGTTGAGAGAGAGAAGTATTCTATTGAGAGAGAGTCTGTGTTGTAAGATCTTCAACTGGGTGTGAAGATCAACCCTGCAGTTGGGTGCACAGGGAGAGGAGAGAAAGAGAGAGAGCAGGATAGATATTTGCAAGCTAAGAGTGCAGATAGAACTGTATGTTTTCCTATAATATCAAGAAACACAGTTATGTGGACGTAGCCCTAGGGAGAGGGTGAACCACGTATATCTTGTTGTTCTGTGGGATTGATGTTGTGTTCTTTTGCCTTCTGATTACTCTCTTATTGCATCATTTTTATAGATCTGAGGTATAACTGTGCCAAGTAGGTTTGATTTGGTAAACGATATCTAGATGTTGTGTTGTTGTTGTTTCGGACCCACTTTGCATTTCCTATGGTTGTAGACACCTGTGTCCTGCAACCTCCTATTGCTACTTCGGGTGAGACTGCATTTGCTTCGCAGGTGTTGCCGAAAGGGCCAGTAGTTAGGGCTTGTTGGTGCGTTGTTATAGCTGAACCTTGGGTCTGCCCCTGTGCCAACAAAGGGTTCTATTGCCAAGACTGTGATCTTCTTGAGGGAATGCCAAGTTGGTTTCCATCGAAGACAAAGATTTAGAAGTGGATAGAAGAACAAGAGAAGGACTTCGCAGAAGCCTAGAACAAGAACCCTAATCTTAGTACAGAGGATTGGTTGGGAAAGTATATCTTTACCGATATACATAAGATTTTCTTTGGAGGAATTCATAAGGAGCTATACGAGTGGCTAGCCAGATTAGAAGATACCTAGTTTGAAGTCAGATCTAGACCACCTGTGGTTTGGACGTTGGCACTAATCAAGAAGGTCAAGAGAGTTGATAATGCCATGTCAAGAGCAACCGATCACTAGTTTGATAGTACCATTGGAGGGTACATTACTGAGTTTGTTATTGACAGAGTAGAATCATATAGCCAAGCAGAGATATATTTCTTTAAGGGACCTAGAGGAAAATTTTTACATTTTCTGAAGTTGAAGATCAAGATGCTATTGCATGAGAAGAACATCTTGAAGATACAGTAATTAGTCGGACTGAAGAGCTAATGTTCAAGAAATCAGACAACGACAGGGACACAGAGGTTGGACACATGCGCAATGGGAGATCATTTAGAGAAGTTCCTCTGGTGAACCTGTTTGCGCAGGGTGACGAGCCACTGACACAAGATGAAGGGTTCTACAGTGGAGAAGAAGAAGAGTTGGTAAACAAGGAACATTCAGAGTCTGCTAGGGCAGAAGAAGGGAAGATTGGAGAACCTTGCCGAGAAGAATCATAAACTTCAGGAGCTGCGCAGACTGTTGAAGTAAGTATTATTACTCCTCCTGTTGTTTTAGCAACATTAAGTAACCAGAGTAACCTAAGTTATCAAAGCACTCAAAGCACTAGTACAAGTGGTTCAATGCATACTCAGTCAAGAAACCTAGGAAGATCTATGGCATATGAGATGAGGTTACCCGCCTTTAGGGGAGATGGATCTGAAGATCCTGATCAACATTGGTTCTTATGTGAAGCTGTATGGAGTATTAAGAATGTCACTAACGAAGCTTTTAAGAGAGCTCAGTTTAGTACTACCCTGAGAGACCGCGCACTGAGCTGGTACATGAAATTTGTCCAAGGAGTTGTACAGCCTAAACCGCTAAATGACATTAAGACTACGTTGATTGTTGAATTCAAGAAACCCAATTCAGAGTCGTAGTGCATTATAGAGATGAAAGAAATCAAGCAGAGAGTAGCTGAACCTGTTTGGGAGTTTAATTAGAGGTTTAAGACCCTGACAGGTCATTTGAGTTTTCAGATCCCAGACGAACAGAATAAAGAATGGTTCATTGTTGCCCTCTTGCCACACATCAGAGTCCCTCTGATGCAACATAAGATCACTTCGCAGGCTGAGGCATTGGAGATCGCCATGAATCTAGAATCAGACCCTATGGGAGAGTCCAGCTCAGGTATGAGTCAAATTTTGAGTCAGCTAACTAGCTTATCGCTGCAGGTCGAAGATATGAAGAAAGATAAGGGAAAATATAAAAGAGAAGATATCTGGTGTATCATATGCAAATCAGAGGGCCATGACAATGAGCACTATCCTCTATTTCATGAGTACTTGGCTTTAGGAGGTCCAATCCCTTTGAAGCAGGCTACTCTACCTTGGTGTGAGGTATGTAGAAATCAACATCGCCCTAGTGAATGTTATTACATGCAAAAATATGTCAAGACACCTACCAACCTTTACTGCTCATTCTGTAAATCTCTGGGGCATGATGAGAAATATTGTAGGTCTTATGACCTCTTGCCTGAAATATCAAGAGACACATATAGAATTCAAGGCGAAGTACAACAGGAAGGAAATACTACACAATTTAACTCCCCAGGAAGAGGAGACTTCAACCCTCGCGGTGGATTCAGAGGAAGAGGAAGAGGAGGAGGTATGGGTCGAGGTCAGATCATTTGTTATAACTGCGCACAGTAAGGACATTTGGAAAGGGACTGTCAGAACGCTTGTAGCACTTGCAACTACTACAACTCATTTGAACATGTTATTGAAGATTGTCCTGTGTTGTTAGCCAAACTTCAAGAGAGACGAGGAGGAAACCCACAAGTACAATTAATCTCAGCAGAACCTCGCGGAGAGGATACTAGAGTCATTGTTATCACTAGAGGAGGCACTACTACAGGAGAAGACAGGGTGACTCCAAGAAAGACTACAAAAGAATCAGGGGTCAGAAGGATTGCAGAGAAGACACCAGAGTTTGATCCGAGGAAAGAAAAGCAGATATTTGAAGAAGCAAGAAGAGAATTTGGAGGAGATTAGGTTTCTTCATCAAAGGCACAACCAAAAGTGAGAGAATGTGGGATGCCTCTGCCATTCGATTAGTCTGCATCACCGGGAGAAGGAAAAGAGGTAAGCAAGCTTGTTAGTTTCTTGTATATGTTCATTGATTTGATTAAGGATGAAAGAGCCATACAAGAACTACAACACTTGATCCGACAGTATGAACCAGGGAAGGTAGACCCTCTGCTGAATAGAGCAGTACATAGTGTATCCAAAAAGAGAAGGACAAATAAGGAACTACACCTTAATGCTCAGATTGGAGATTATGATATAGATTATGTGGTCCTCGACTTAGGATCATAATTCAATGTTATGACGAAGCAGACCTGGGCATTGATGGGAAAACCTAAGTTAATTTATTCCCCTATCAGGCTTAGGATGGCTAATCAGCAGGCAGTAAGCCCCTTTGGGAGACTGGAGCATGTCCTTGTGGACATCGACGAGGTAAGGAGATTTGTGGACTTCAAGGTGATTGAGATAGTTGATGATAGTTGTCCTTATCCTGCGTTGTTAGGAATTGATTGGGCTTTCAACAACTCCACTGTTGTTGACTTAAAGAAAAGAAGAATGACATTTGAAGTTAGGGTCATTGCACCTCTAGATCCCGATGAAGATCGAAGATATACATAACCCATCAGAGAAGAAGACCGTGCATATGAGCTAGACAATATATATAAATTGACAACAAGACAACAAGATTACATTAACCCTACAACAGATGGGAATTTAAGCTAGCGAAGTGACAACACATGCTCATCGGACTCAGAAGAAGCACTGGAGAATTAGCAGAACAAAATGTATGAATTTTTTGCACGGAGGAGTGCTAGTTTGACCAGGGAAGTTCGCTGGATTGGCACAGAAGTAAGCAATCTGCCCACATTTGATGGTTTAAATCAGTTAGAAACTTTTTTATCAGATTTTGAAGAAATTCTACCAATACAGTAGAGATTGTTGGCACTGGATGAGGCTTTGAAAGCAACACCAACAAGATGGTGGGGGACACATAAAAAGAACATCGCAGACTGGATGCATTGTCGCACTTTGATGGCAGCGTGCTTTTCAGAACAAGTAGAAGGATGTGAAGTTCGATACACAGGTCAAAGTTGTCTGAAGGACCATGTGCGAGGTTGCGAGGAGGCCTGGAGCAGCTTTCCTCAAGAACAGTGGGTGCATAAGTTCATCAACACTCTGGACACAACGCCTATCAATTGGTATCTTCAAGCAGAATTGTACCTCACCACTTCAGATTGGTATGGTATGACTCAGAACTTTGTAGCTACATTTTTATTTGAAAGCCAGTACCCTTCAGTAGATCAAGCTCTACAAGTTGTAAGACGGAAAGGCTTTGAGGAGGCACCTAACCTCCCTATTGAGCAAGAAGAGGATGAATGGACTACACCTCTTCAGAAATTGTAAGGATGTTACAATATCAATGCTAATGAAGATGGCGATCCTAGGAATGTGAACATCGCAGAAACAGAATTACAAAGAGACGTAGAAGGGTCAGGAGTCGAACTACCTTTCATTGGACAACCGATCAAAATCAAGAAAGTTAATATTGGAATAGAGCAAGCACCTAAGATTGCTAATGTTGGAGATTATTGGGATGATGCCACCATTGATAAGATCACATAACTACTCCATGAATATCAAGACTTGTTCCCAACCAAGTTCACTGATATGAAGGGAATTTAAGGCCCATGGGAGGGATGAAGATCCCCTTGAAGCCAAATGCCAGGCCAATTAAGAAAGACCCTACATATTGAATCCCAAATATAAGCAGAAAGTGAAGACTGAATTAAACAGGATGTTGGAAGCAGGAATCATAGAACCTGTTGAAGAGTCAAAATGGGTTAGCCCTATGGTGGTCCAAGATAAGAAGACATGAGAGATCAGGATATGTGTAGATCTCAGGAAGATGAATGATGCATGTTTTCATGACCCATTCCCTACACCTTTCATCGTCGAAGTGTTAGATAATGTAGGAGGTCAAGAAGTTTACTCCTTCACAGATGGATTTTCGGGTTATCACCGGATCAGGATTGCCAAGGAAGATCGCCATAAGACCACATTTGAAACAGAATGGGGATCCTACCAATACACAGTGATGCCTTTTGGATTGAAGAATGCACCAACCATGTTTACTACGGTGGTGGTCGAAGCATTTAAGGAGTTTTCACATAAATTTTTGGAAACATATTTTGATGATTGGACTGTTTTTAGCTTATTGCAAAATCATATTGAATGTTTAACACTAATGTTGGATAAGTGCAGGCAATGTCAGATTGCCCTGAACATGAAGAAGTGCATCTTCTTTTCACCCTTTGGAGTGTTGCTAGGGCATATTGTGTGTAAGCAGGGGTTGCTGGTAGATCCGTCCAAGATTGCCATTATTGTTTATCTACCCCGCCTACTTCAATCAGACAGTTGTGCACTGCGCTGGGACATACTGAATACTACATAAAGTTCATTAAGGGCTATGCGCGGACTACAACACGTATGGAGACATTATTAAAGAAAGATTGTTAGTTTCAATGGACAGAAGAATGTCAGTAGAGGTTCGACACACTTAAACAGAAAATGGTTACTGCACCTATTCTGGTTTTCCCAGATTGGAGAAAGGAATTTAACGTGCATGTCGATGCTTCATCTATTGCACTAGGAGCAATGTTAGCACAACTAGGAGCATGAGATATTGACCATCCGTTAGCCTTTGCTAGCAGGAAGCTATCTACAGCTGAGATAAACTACACTACCACTGAGAGAGAAGGTTTAGCCATGGTGTACGCGCTGCAGAAGCTTCAACACTACTTGTTGGGAGGACACTTTAAGAAGTTCACTGATCACTCTGCGTTGAAATACCTAGTCAACAAGTCAATGTTGGGGGGAAGGATATGCAGATGGTTACTGCTATTCCAGGAATGTGATTTTTAAATTGTGGTCAAGCCAGGAAGAATGAACAAGGGACTTGACCACTTGTCTAGGTTGGAGCATGGAGAGGAACCTACCAGTTTGGAGGATACACTACCAGATGCACAATTGCTAGCCATAAGAAGGGTTGATGATCACTTCACCGAGATAGTCCAGTTCCTATCAATAGGAATGGCACCTCGCGGATATACAATCATTCAGAAGAAACAACTGGTATTTCGTGTTGCAAATTTTTCACTTATAGTTGGAGAACTCTACAAGATGGGACCTGATGAGATCTTGAGGAGATGTGTTATGGAGGCAAAAAGATCACTGATTCTAGCAGAAGCACATGAAGGCATCATAGGAGGACACTACGAAGGAAAAGCAACAGTGCAAAAGGTTCTTAGAGCTGGCCTCTGGTGCCCTACTTTACATAAAGATGCTAAGGAATACTATAAAGCCTGCGATGTATGCCAGAGAGTTGGGAAACTTTCCGGAAGAGATGAGATGCCTTTAGCACCGCAACTGACCTTACATGTATTTGAGAAATGGGTTATTGATTTCGTGGGACCTATTAACCCACTAGGAAAGCACACATGAGCTAGATACATCATCACTACGACATAGTATTTGACCAGATGGGCAGAAGCAAGAGTAGTGAAGGACTGTAGTGCAACTACAACTGCACGATTTATATTTGATGATATCATAACCAGGTTTGGATGCTCAAAGACCTTGATGAACGATCAAGGTACACACTTTACTAATAAGACTATCGAAGATTTGACTCAGTAATTTGAAGTCCACCATCAAAAGAGTACTCCTTACCATCCACAAGCGAATGGGACAGCCAAAGTTTTCAACAAGATCTTGGAGACAATGCTAACGAAGATTTGCAGTGTGAACAGGGATGATTGGGATCTGAGAGTACCAGCAGTGCTATGGGCCTATAGAACTACTTGCAAGAAGATGACAATGTAGACTCCCTTTAAGTTGGTTTATGGTCTAGAAGCAGTTGTCCCTATGGAATATTTGGTTCCTAGTCTAAGAATTGCAGCATTCACAGATATGGATGACACTGACATTGTTCAAGAGAGGCTCGCACATTTGGTAGAACTAGAAGAAGACTGATTTATTGCAGGATTTCATCAGCAGGTACAAAAGGAACGAGAAAAGGCCTACCATGACAGACATATCGAGAAGAAATCCTTTAAGCAAGGAGATCTGGTATTGGTATATGACAGTAAGTTCATAAATCACCCAGGGAAGTTTAGAACACATTGGCTTGGGCCATTTGAGGTCACCTATGTTACAGAAGGAGGAGCTGCGCAGTTGAAGACATTGAATGAAGAGTGGAAGGAAGGTTTATTGAATGGGAGCCGGTTGAAATTGTACTATGACAACCAGCTGCCTCACAACTCTCAGTAAAAGCAGAAGGAGACGAGTCTAGGTACCAGGTGCAGTTGAAACTAGGTACCAGACAAAGAAAAGATAGTCTGCATAGGGAAGAAAGGGATAGAGTGGAAAGAACATGCTGCCCTGCGCAGTTTGAAGTCGAAATGAAACAGAAGGTTCAGACTTGAAGTGCCTCGAGACGAGTCACATGTGAGTGTTGGGGGCCTTTTGGCCCTTGGTTATGGAAGGTTGTGAAGATTAAGGAAAGAAGCACGAAGTACGAACTGCGCAGAAAGCACATTGACTGAGATTGGGTCGAAGTGGTTAAAGAAGCATAAAAGAAGGAGCAAAGTAAGAGAAAGCGAGTCGTTGAATGAGAAGGTCGAGGAAGACAAATCAACAAGAAAGATTGATCGTGGACAACTTAGCAAGTGGAAAAATCCATCAACGAGTGCTTGGAGCACCTCACGGGAAAGAAGGAAAGACAGGTTGGCGAAGCCCTGAAAACGTGGGTCAAGTTGACCTAGGGTTTTATACACCTAGGGTTTTGGCATTTTAGGGTTTTGACACCTAGGTTTCGACCTAAGGTTGTTCGAGAGTCATTGTAATGTATAAATAAAGGTCAAGAGGACCTAGGATGTGTTCGATTATGTAATGAGCTATTATTGTTGTTGAGAGAGAGAAGTATTATGTTGAGAGAGTGTCTGTGTTGTAAGATCTTCAGCTGGGTGTGAAGATCAACCCTGCAGCTAGGTGCACAGGGACGGAAGAGAAAGAGAGAGAGCAGAAGAGAGATCTGCAAGCTAAGAGCATGGATAGAACTATATGTTTTCCTATAATATCAAGAAACACCATTCTGTGGATGTAACCCTAGGGAGAGGGTGAGCCATGTATATCTTGTTGTTCTGTGGTATTGATGTTGTGTTCTTTTGCCTTCTGATTACTCTGTTATTGCATCATTGTGATAGATCTGAGATATAACTGTGCGAAGTAGGTTTGAGTTAGTAAACGATATCTAGATGCTGTGTTGTTGTTGTTTTGGACCCACTTTGCATTTCCTCTGGTTGTAGACACCTGTGTCCTGCAACCCCCTATTGCTACTTCGGGAGAGACTACATTTGCTTCGCAGGTGTTGCCGAAAGGGCTAGTATTTAGGGCTTGTTGGTGTGCTGTTATAGCTAAACCCTGGGTCTGCCCCTGTGCCAACACACTCACTATGGAGTTATGTTTGACACTGTGGCTTGAATAACTACTACAAAATCATCTTTTCCCCTTATTATGCTCTCAAATCCCACTCCTAGATAATATACTAAACTATGGAACAATTGCAATGCTAAAAGATTAGAACCCCTTATCCTCCTAGTGGCCCAATATTTAACATAGCCCGATAGTTGTCTAGGGTTAGGGTTTTTTCATGTCTCAACCCTCAATTAGTGTTAGGTTTTGGACCTTCTAGAATATTCTTGAAATCCCACTTGAATAGCCCCACATGTGTGAGTAATGGAGGCTAACGTGGAACCCATTGGGTACCATGGTGGTCAACAAGGTAAATTAACTTGTGGTAGGGATAACTCTTGCATATGATCTCCAAATGAGGTGATTTTCATCGTTTAAAAGATATCAATGTGTAGAACAATGTCTAGGGGGTTATGCTCACAAAGTGTTGACCCTGTTATCCCCATTTTATGGATAACTAAGGAGATGATGTCTCGAGGCCCTCAGGTTGCAGATATGGAGTGACTAGAGACTACATGACCAACGATACCCTTTGCATAGATGGAAAACCCACTCACCACCACAGATGATCAAAGGTTTGCAGATGGCATCCACCACACCGGATGGCCTTGCTCCATGAGGTACAAGTCAATATTATGGTGAGCATCATTTCGATATTTAAGCCATTTGATTATGTTGTATCTTAGATTGCTCTAGATTCCATGATATGTGCTTGGACATTATGCCTTTTGCCTTGCTTCACCTTCGTGGTTGACATTGTGCCCTAGTAAGTTGTATTATTTGGGAATGGGTTTGCTACTGGGAACTCCCTTAATGTGCCATCGTATCGTTCTCGACCATACTTACCACTTTCCATCATTATTCCCCTCCATTTCCTTAGCTCTTAGGATTTTAGGGTATATTGACCAAAGAAGGGGTTGTCCCTCATTTTATGGGAAGAAGGGGCTAAGGGCCCAGAGCGGTTGGTGTTGGGTAAAAGATAAAAGCCTTATATAAACCTTCTAGATGCTTCGCCTAGGGATCACCCAAGAAATCAATGAAACACTTATCTTTGAATATAGGGGACCCACAATATAATAAATACATGCTTAAAAGGTTAGTTGAAGGATATGAGGTCTCATCACGAGCTGACCTATCATGTCCATGGATATCTAGTGGTGTGATATTGTCATCATCTGGTCACCAAACTAGGGCAATGGCTCTCAGTTACATGGATGAGAGAAAGGGGGTCTCATCAGGAACCAACCTTCTCATTTCCATTAGGTGTTTGTGGGTGACATTGCCATCACTTGGTCACCATGCCAGGGCAACGACCTTCAATCTCTCCTTATGCTCTTATGAAAGAAAATGTAAAGAAAGAAAGATAAAAGGCAATCAATGGGCTTGGAAAAAGTGCATTGTGGATGAAGGCACACACCCTCTACAAAGACACCCATGAATGAGACACTCCGACCCCTAGTATGTCATGAGCCTTATGCCCATTGAGTCTTGGCCCCAACCATCTCATACACTTTAGATGGATTAGAAAGGGACCTCTTGGAAGCTCTCCTTGACCTAGGGCAAGATATACCCAATAAGACACCTCGTCAACCCTCCCATATTTAAGTTTGACAAGTCGCATATTGTCTTTGAGTTGTTAATTGTTTGATATAATGATTTTTGATGCAATGCTTAGATGAATTATTTATTGATTGGATTAATTTATCATGATGTTATGACTTGAGATCCTTGGAGGGCATGTTCATTTGTCTTTGCAGGACCTAGTTGGTGGACAATTTTGGGAAAACAAGCCTAGCTTGGGCTTCCATGGGGATACAAGCCCACAGGTTGGATGCAAGAGGCTCGCATTTCGGATGAGAGAGATCAGACTTGGATGACCTTGATTATGACTTGGACAACCTAGCCCACCCCCTACTTGCAAAACGATTTTCCCAAGAGGGACAAAACGTTCTACTTTTGAGCTTGACGTCATGATCTTGGGGGGCTAGGGCATGGTGGTGATGTGCCACTCTTTGACACATGGACATTTGCGGAGGAGAAGGGTCTTCACCATGATATGAGTGCCTAGATGTTTGACACATGGCCTTTGGAGGCCCATCCATGCTTCTCCAAAACCAACTATTTCCTCAAAGTGGTAAAGCGTCCCCTAAAAGGGTGACATCCTCCTAAATTAGGGTTTAATTTGTGCAAAAAGTGAAATTTTAAGTGAATTGTTTAATATTAATTTGTTAAGGGGGAAAGATCAGGGTTGTTGACCCCTAATCTTGTGGTTTACTCTTTATTTTGTGGACAAACTATTGTAGCTAAATTTTGTATAAATAGAGATCATAAGATCTCATTTTTATCATAACTCTCCCTCTTGTGAGAGGCCTTGGTCTGAAATTTTTGGCTATCTGGGCTCTTTTATCTCTTTTACACTTGTGTATGGCTATACTTATGAATGGTTGATGGAAGAAGTGATGCACTAGCCTTGGAAGGCTATTCTATTTCTATTGTGGTGGACTATCTTGGCATTTTCCCTTGAATTAGTATGGTTTTTTACTTTCTTGCTATCATTTGTTTCAAGTCAAGGTTATTGTGCTAGGAACTAGGTGGGAAGTATAAGGGCATAAACCCCCACCTTAGGCTTCATCACTTTATGCTTCATCTTATTGCTTTAACAAGAGTTTTCTAAGAGAAGTATAAGGGCACACACCCTCTTAGTTTAAAACCCTAGCCTAGAGAAAATTGCCTTGGGAAGTAAAAGGGATTACACCCCCAAGGAGGTATCTTCTCTAAGATTATTTTGACTCCATTAACCCAATAGAAAAGGCACTAGTCATACTCTTTTTTGCATTGGAGATATAAAATCATTGCCTTGGTAAATGTGATTTTTTACCTTTTGAAAGATCTCTCGGTTGGAGTTTGTTTTCCTCATTGAGAGGAGTCTTCCCCTACTAGGGTGCCCCCTCTCTCCCACCACTCTAATTTATGTTACAAACTTTAGCCTACATCCATTGGGGTTGCATAACCCTGGCTACTAACACTCTCATAACTCTAAACTAACCCTCGACTAGCTCTCTAACTTCACTCACCTAGTCTACTAACTAGGGCACATATTTTGGGATAATTGTTGGCATCTTTTGATGGTTAATTTTGCTGCTGAATTCCATTGAATTCTACAACCATAGGGCTGCAATTTTATGCAGAAAATAGATGTTATAACAACTTGCTTTATTTAGCCTCATAGTGCCATTTTTCGGTGATAATTGATTGCCTAATTCATTGATAATATTGTTGATTGATCTCATTCTTTACCTGCTGATTTGAATGTCTTACTTGCTGATATAAATTTTCATATACTGCTGCAAATTAGGGACAACAAGCTTAAATTCCTGATCCACACTAACATATATCATTGCAAGTTGGATTTTCTTGTGTCTCGAGCAGGTACAATCATCCAGAGAAGTACTATACCTGTGGGGTAGCAATTACTTGACTTGCAAGGAATCTCTCCCTACCTTTTATTCCACTTAGAATTGACCTCTAGGGGCTTCACTTCCATTTTCCTCTACCTCCATCTAAATCCCCCTATGGTCACCAGGATTGCCTCCCTAGAGTGACCTAGTCACCCTTGAAGTGCAGGACCTACATCGAGGTGACATTGGGTGCAGGATTCCCAAGTTGTAGCACTTTCCTTGTGGTTGGGTCAGGATTTTCCCAACCTACAACTTCCACTATAACAGACCCAAAAAAATTTCATTTGATGCCTTAAAATGGCTTTGGAAGGTTTCATACCCCAAGTTTCCAAACTAGGACCTACCACTAAAATGGGTTCTGCAAACCAATTCTTCCAATTTTTCCACCCATAAAATACGAAGATAGATGATGAATTATATGATGATTCAATCTAGATCATACCTCCCCATTTTGGGAGGCTTTTGGCCCCCAACATATTTTACTGAATGAGGTGAGGAAACTTTTCCTTTACCTTCTCCCTAGAGTACCATTTTGCCTTTCCTAGAAGTTTTCCTTTCAACCCAACCTACCAAAGGTCATGCTACCCTTGTATGGTGGTTCTTGAATTCTTCTATCAAACTATATATTCTACCAAGTCTACCTGAGATTCTCGTTCTAAGTCCTCTATGGTAGGTAGGACCTACTCCTCAGTTTTCTAAACAAACATGGAAGGCTCGTAAAGTTTCAGATTCTCCATGTTCACTACTGAGTAAATGCACATATATGGGGGTAGACCACGTTTGTAGGAATTATCACCCACCTTCTCCAATACCTCAAAAGGGTCATACCGTAGAGCCTTGATCTTCTCACCAAGACACTGTAGTCTTTCCTTGTTCAGTGGTAACCAAGTTCTGTCTCCCACTTTGAATGATTTCTCAGCTCTATGCTAATCATGTCCTCCCTTGTACCATTCCTATGACTTCTTCAATGTCTCTTGTACTTGGAAATGGATATGCCTAATGTTTTCAACAAATTTCTCAACATTCAATTCTTTTCCTATGATGTTGTCCCTTGCTCCTCTTTGTTGTCCATAGACAACATCCAATGGAAAAGGTGAAAATTTTCCAAAGCAAGTTTCAAAAGGTGACTTACCAGTAGAAGTACATGCTACTTTGTTGTAAGAGTGTTGGATGTATATTATATTTCATCCCATGTCTTCAAATGCTTCTAATCGTAACCCCTAAAAAGTTGCACCAAAGTCGTGTTGACTACTTTTGTCTACCCATCTGTGTGTGGATGGAATGTTGTAGATCTCTTCAACTTGGTGTCCATATTTTCCCAAAGTGTAGTCCAAAAGACATTGAGAAACCTAGTTTCCATGTTTGAGATGATGCTCCTTGGTATCCCAAAGTATCCCAAAGGATGTTAGGCTTCGAGAGGTGACCATTTTTCATCTCTAATCGATTCTTTATATTGCTTAATTAATATGCCATCAACAAGTTGGAATTTGAAGTATTAACATCCTTTGATACCAATTATCTTGCACTTCCCTTCTAGGAGGTGTGGCTTCAAAAATCTCTCGAAGTCAAAGATTTCATCAATCATATAGGGTGAAGGAACTTTTTTCCTCATATGTCTTGTAAGCAACCATGATCTCTCTCTCTCTCTCTATATAGTTTTATTTGAGTTAATAACCTTCCATATGTACTGTCTATATTTTCATGTGTGTGACCCACCCAAAGGAAACAAACCTCTACAATTTTAAATATCCTCTTTTTTATTAGAGGGGAAGCAAACACAAACACATGTTGTTTTTTTTTGTCACCTGCACAATCATCCATCTGTAACAACAACACTAGTGACAATTTACTAGGTACATGATTGTGGTGGATATCAATGGTCGCCCACCTCCTCCACTGACTCAATGGTTCTCTATCTTCTTAGTAGTTTTTCAACGGTTTTCGAGTTCCAAACTTGTAGGGTTGTTTTGAGGCCCTAAATGGTGTTTTTTGGGCCAGAAGAACTCGATCACAGTCAAAGTTGTAAAAAATTCAAGCTGTCGACAGTGCCACACCCACATTCATACACCATCAGTTGGTTGAGCTAGGGATGATACCTTCGTTTTAGCTAGCAATGTCTTTTTTCCTATGACATCAAGCCCTTCAAAGATGAGGTACTATGTGATGTTTCACCTCTCGAAGTTCATGAAGTTATTTTAGGATAGGCTTACATGTGGAAACATCATGTTGTTTATGAATCCCGACCCTGTAGTGTCATTGTTACATTGAGAGGTAAACTCTACAAGGTACCAGAGGTAGTTTTGACTACCGCAATTTCATTGATCTCAACAAAACAATGCCAGAAGGTAATCTCTCATGCTACAAAGTTTATCCTCTTCATGGTCTGGTTAGAAGGTGAACGAAAGGTCACTACAACTGCCACAACCTCTGCACATGATCTCTCTACACAACAAAAACAAGTAGACACAGATGCAGTTGAATATATGGATATATTCATTTCACCTATGAGGGTGCCTCTACACTGTCAATTCAAACATTCCATTGACTTGATACCTGGTGCGCCCTTACCCAATGGTCCAATATACATGCGCTACCTTTTGGAGAATGGAGAAATGAAGTGTCAGATTCATGAGCTCATCCGAGAGGGACACATTCGATCGAGCTCCTTACCTTGTGGGAGCCCAATTGTGTTGGTACAGAAGAAGGATGGGACATGGGGACTCTGTATTGATTATAGATCCCTGAACAAGATCACTATTAAGAACTGATACATGATCCCCCAGATTGGCGATCTTCTTGATTAGCTTAAGGGTGCCAAGTTCTTTTGTAAGATTGATCTAAAGTCCGACTACCACCAGGTTTCGATAGAACAAAGTGATGTATGGAAAATAACCTTCAAATCTAAATAAGGAATTTTTGAGTGGTTAGTCATGCCTTTTGGGTTGATTAATGCTCCAACAATGTTCATGAGGATGATGGATGATATCTTGTGGTCATTCACAAACTTTTTTGTTGTCGTATATTTGGATGACATCCTCATATTTAGCCAGACCTGGCTAGAATATCTGCAACACATCCAACATGTCCTGAGCACCATGCGATAACACAAGCTATACGCCAATCTTGCCAGGAAAGCTACACTAGTGGGATGGTCTCCAACGTTTAGATCAACATAGATGTGAAATGATATCTCCTCCTTGTTGAAGATACCCCTGATAAGGGTTTGTCCAACACTTGGATTTGAACCACTTGACACCACCAAAGGAGTAACTGAGACAAAGTCTAGGCCTCTCCTTCCATGCAACTATGTAGCCCCTCAATGGATTGATCCAATAGCCCTGCAAATAATATGGAAAAAACAATATCTAATCTATGAAGCACTCTTACACTTGGCCACTTAGCCAAGAAGAAAAAACATAGAATAATCAACCAATGAAATACACTAGAAAATAAAGGTTCTTGTTGAATGGCATAAATGATCTCACAATTCGACAACAACCTGAATGGGAGGGGGACTCACCTTATTACACCGAAGGTGTTCTTATAGGGGGAGTTATCTCTCGCTTTTTCGTCGTCTGTTCGCAACTAATTAAACATTTCCACCTATTGACACATTCTGCACCCAATTAAACACTGCCACGTACAGTGAAAATGCTATTGTAATTTCTGGCAGAAGTGTGTTTAATTAAGCCTAAGGACAACAATGGTCTTAGAGTGCGCCATTAGAGATGCAATTGCAAGCAGTGGACACAAAGTGCTCCCTTAGAGATACAATTGAAGGAATCGTTGAGAAGAATCTGACATTATGCGTGAATTCACACATGTCAACTGCCCTATTTTAGACAGCCAAAGCAACAAAATACATCAAATTCCCTTTACCTGTATTGTAGATTTTTTCTGCCAGTTCTGCAACAACACTGAATTAAGAGCGTGATGTCAGGATGAAGAAATATTATTCTCACCGGCGTCCTCCAACGTGTGTTGTAGAGTTTTTTTGCCAGTTCTGTAGTGATCCTCCAAATTTAGAAGCTCCACTTATGTGGAATTCCTGCCTCTACATTATCGCCTTAATCGCAGGCTGTCTCTCCAAAATATCATGATTTTATAGTGGAAATTGTAATTGGGATGATAATATCTGCCACAGTTACCACTCAAAATATCTATGGACCCGGTCACGCTCACCCTACAGGAGTCACAGATATCATAATTATAATCTCGAAAGAAATAGTGGTTACGACAGTTCATTATCATTGAGTGGTACTTGTATTATTCATTATCTTATTCAAATTTCATTAGAAAAAGTGTGACTCTGCCTGTTAAAAACCATTCACGTTTAGTATCATCGCAACCGCAGAAGAATATAAATCCCCAGAAAAATCTATAAGATCAGATTTGAAAATAAAAAATTCACCCTCCGCGTATCACATCAGTACTGTGTAAAGATTTTTATTTATTACGATTCTACATCTGACCCTAAAATTCAAGAGTCTGACAACAAATGGGTTTGGATATAGATTCGCCAAAGATAAAAATAATTTTTGTTTCGTTGAAGTCTTCGTTGGGCTTCGATTTGATACGGTTACAGAGATGGAAGATATTTACATGAAGCGTGAACTATTTCATAGAACAAGACGATTTACAACATGCTTTCTTCTGGTTTATGGGAAGTTGTGTCGATTATAAAATTGAAAAAAATGATCCTATATCTACACATACTCCCTCACCATACACGACCTTCGTGCACCATTTACTAACCCATCAACTTCCATTGTCTGCAGGAAGCAGTTCTTGAGGGGTTCTCGGTTCTTTCTAGAAGAAGACTTGACTGTAAGACAACAAGAGGAAAGGAGGGACGAGATGACAAAAGTTAGGGCAGCAAGAGATGAGGGAAAAAGAGCATGGATTTATAAAGGTAAA
>ML779941.1:112831-133228 GCA_009831015.1 Picea engelmannii
TAATTAGTTTTTTATAATAAATTATTACCATTTTTTTTCTTTCTAAACTCCAATTTTTCTCTTTGGATTGTAAATTGTTAAAGTGGTTTTTTTTTTCAACCACCTCTTATTTCTATAAAAAAATTCCCATGTTTTTTTATTTTTTATTTTTTATTTTCCATTAACTAAGAATAATGAAATTGATAATCCTTATAGAATTGAATAACTAATATAATTATTTTCCAAAAATATTAATATAAATTCAATTTAAGATGAATTAAATCTATGTTTTTTTTTCCAATTGAAATATATTTAAAAGGAAATGAAGAGAATGACCCAAATAAGGGATTATAAATGGTTCTAATCACTCTCTTTGCAATTAACAAATCAAACCCTATAAATTTTGTTGAAATAAGTGATAATTAATTTTTGTAAATTAACTCCCTTTCTCTACTAACAACAAAAGGTACTAAATATTTGAAGATTCAATAACCTAACAGTGTGCACTTAATCACTAATGCTAATACTTATATTGTTGAAGATTTAAATAATAAGATAACGCTTTATGAAAGCATTATTTTTTCTAAGAGGCATGACCTCTTTGTTGGACTCCAGTGTTGAATTGAAATAATGTTATAGGATTTATAATGTTATAGGATTTTTCTCCATGGTTTTTAAAATAAATCTATTGATATTCAATCTTGTATCAATCGAATTAAAAAAATATTCACCAAATTTGCCCAATATCTTCCTCCATTTTCATTCTTATCTTTAGCCCTTACATTTCTCCTTTAAACCACTTCCTTTGATAGATTACTTTCCTTCGAGTTACCTTCCCATATACTAGGCAAAGAATTTATGCTCCAACTACATGTACCAACTTATGTTCCCTAACCGTGATATATATACCCTTCAATAATAAACAATCTTTTATCTATTTATGTATATCATGAAATATATTTTGATAGATTTACATTTAAAAATTACTTGTTTTTATCATTTCCATGTTGTTTCATTCACTATCATAAAAAAAACTATACTTTATTCTATATGCTTTTATACTGTTCACAATGTTAAATATACTTTATATAAATTCAAATATTATTTTATTATCCTTTGTTTTATTATATCAAATGTTGATATGTTAAAATTTCTTACATTAAGTTTATATATGTTTAATCTATACATTCTTATTTTTGTTCAAATTCTTTGATATTCACAAAATCAACATGGAACGTAAATAGTCATTATTTTATTCTTCTTTATTAGATTGATGGAAACATTATAGAGTAGCATTTGACACTGCTACTCAAACTCGGAATTTAATGGTGATAAATGTTATCTTACGTCAGGAGTAAGGGTTCTGTGGACTTATGAAGCCACCCTTACACATCCCAACTTGGATGGTAGACTGACAATGGACATTTCATTGACCCCATTTAACGAGGGACCCAACATCAATCATATACATTATTATCCATCTTAAGTTACATATTTTAATATGAATTAGGTCACATTGAATATTTATAAACATTACCAACACTATTAGGTTATTTTTGTTACTTTAGGAAATCCATGAATATTTTTTCCACTCCATCTCAACTTCACTCCATCATATTTCTATTTACACATTAATTCTTTCTATTTTTCTATTTACACATTAAACATATTGTTTATATCAATTATTTTCCATATTCTTTATTGTTTTGCTTGAACTTGTTTATATTCTTTTGAAACTATGGACTATAATAACACTTTTTTTGCATTTCCAAGAAAAAACTAACTATGATGTTTGCATTCTCTTGAGAGTATTTCAGATAGACACCTTCTCATTGAAAAATCACCAACATACATAGCAATGACGAACGCACTAGCATGACATACACTTTGCATTTGACATTTTTTTGATGACCTCCAACAACATAGAAGACAATTTCAAATCTGTGTTATTCATCCTGACAGGGGGGACCTTTCAAGACTAGAGCTGAAAGAAGAACTTGCTAAAAAAATTAGTATTTCTGATACACAAACAATATTCATCTCTTCTTTTCATACAACCGACTCATTCTCTAAAGGCTTTGGAATAATCTATGATAGTGTGCAAGACACATTGCAACATGGACCAAAATTTCGATTATCTCAAAATGGTCTTAAAGCTCATCTTGACAGGTCTACTAAAGCAAGTACAAGTAGAGCACAAACATTTCGTGGTATTAAAAACATACCAACAAAAACCCATTAAAGGGATAGTTGAAGGCGATGAAAGGTCTATGTTAAAACTCATGTTGAGAGATCTAGAAAAAAAATCAACGCATAGTTGAAGGCAATGACTATTTCTAAATTCTGAACATAACTATATTCTATTACTTCACTTTGTTTTTATATAACATGATATTCCTACTTGTAAGCATGTCTACATCCCTCATATACATATTTTAAATTTTATGTGAATAATAATAAAGAAAATCATTTTTATGTGAACAACATTTAAAAAAAAATAATAGATAAAAACATTGTTTATTCCTTCTTAAACGTCTTTCCTTACATAATAACATATATTGGCAACTTTAGGTTTTACATTTCCTCTCCTACTATGTCATGCTTTTCTTTTCCTATCATCTCATGTTTATTCCTTCTTGATCGCTACAAAAGTACATACATTTTATTTTTTCAAATAATTACAACCATACATCAACAAATCTGTTGATACTTTCACACTTTTTTTTCCCTCTACTCGCATATGTATTCTCCTTTAATTCCATTTGTAACCATTATATTTTACTTACTGCATTCCTTGATTGTTTTTTTCCTATGTGGTATTTCAGTTTCCTTGTACTTCCACTTTTAAAAAACGATATCAAAGGTATGGCATCTTCTTTGACAACAAACTCACTTACAAGGATTGGAAACATAGAGCTTATTTCTAGTCCTATTATACAAATTGTGGGCTTCAAATTAACATTAGAAGACCGTTACTCAGTAGTCCTATATGATGGAGCCAATACATTGCGAAGCTTATTTTCCTCAACACTTGGTCACTATTTCATGTCATCTCAAATAAAAAAAGGGTCCTTGGTTGAACTACATGACTTCACTTGTAGATCTATCCAAGACAACAAGTATGTCTTCACTTTACCTTCTTCACATGGCTCGAGCTTAGTTATATTTCATACAATTATTATCTTGATTTTCCCTCTACACATTACTTTATTTTTTAAATGCATCACACACACCAACCACATTTTACATTCCCTGCTATGTTTCCAATAATGCAAGTGCTAATTTTACCTTATTTTTACTCTTTTTGCAGGATTTTGATAGTGCATGAAATCCAAGTGCATACTTTTCAAGCATACATTGTTGGTGCACCAACATTGATAGAAGATGTAAGTTTTTCTACAAAACGACAATTAGAACCTTCTAATACACCCCTAAAAATTACACCTATTGCAGCTTTGCATGCATCCCTAAAGGACTGGACTCTAAAAGTCAGAGTACTTTCAAAAACTGATCTACGCACATTCACCAATGTTAAGGGACTTGGCCATGTATTTAGCTTCGATGTTATTGATGGAAAAAATGGTGAAATCCGCATTACCTACTTCAACATCCAAGCGAAAAATTTCCATTCTTCCATAGACATTGGCAAAATTTACATCATCTCAAAAGGGTACATCAAGCTTGCAAAAAAAGAATTCAATCATTTAAAAAATGATTGGGAAATAACTCTAGATATTACCTCGACCATTGAAGTCTGTTTAGAGGATGATCATTCAATATCAAACCACAACTTTTTGTTCACTCTTATTAATTTGGTACCAACTTTGGTCAACAACTCTATAGTTGATATTATTGGAATTGATATCTCTATTAGCCCTTTAACAACCATCATGAGAAAGAATGGAATAGAGACACATAAGAGAACTCTCCAACTAAAAGACATGTCAGGGTATAGTATAGAGGTCACATTATGGTGAGTCTTTTGCAAGAAACATAATCTACGCCAATATTCTATCTCAAATACCTTTCCAATAATCGCTATGAAAGCAGTAAAAGTAACTGACTTTGATAGGATATCAATTACTACAACCTTCACATCCCAACTTTCCATCAATCCTATTCTCAAAGAAGCCCAAGATTTTAGAACCTGGTTTGATAACCCTTTAACAGATCTAACTTGTCACTCCTTATCTACACATGGAGCTTCATGAGGGCACCCTTCTATTAAAAAACACTTGGTTGACATAGAAAATGAGGGAATTGGTAAAGGTCCAAACCCTAGATTCATTTTGGTTGAGGCAACTATTGCTTCTTTAAATACAGACAATTATTGGTATGTTGCATGCCCACTTACATTCAAATATCGAAAGTGTAAAAAAAACTCACACCTATTGAAGATGGTGTTTGGAACTGCCAAAGGTGCAATCAACATGTTTTTGAATGTGAGTACATGTACATTTTCCAGTTCAACATTGAAGACCAAACAAGCAAGATCAATGTTACGGAATTTCAAGAAGTCGCCGAACAAATTATAGGTGTTTTTGCAGAGAAGTTATATGAATATGAATATGAAGGAAATACCAAAAAAATCACTGACATATTTGGAAAGTTGTTCTTTCATAGCTACTTGTTCAAACTTGTAGTGCATGAAGAAACATTTTCCAATCGAAAACAAATCAAAAGCATCATGATTGGATGTGATAAAATTGATCGCATATCAAAGCCAAAAGAGGACATCCCGGTCCCTTAATTGTTGGATACATAGTGCTTCCAAAGTGTTATGGTTGTTTTTTCAAACACTAGCTTGTAATTTCCCTATTTTCGTGCATATACATATTATATAAACTTTTTTTGTTTTGGATTTTTTTTATATTCGTTATAACATTTGTATGGAAGAAATCCAACCTATGCATTCACTTAAAACATATTAAAAAAAAAACTATTGTTTGTATAACTATTTTAAGAATATGCTTACAAAAACATGCTATTAAACATACAAAATGTGATATCAAGCACTTTGAATTCTAACTACATTTTTTTATTTTTTTCTCTTATAGGAAATTTCATCTGGCACAAGAATTTCCCCAATGTTGCCAACTACAACAACAAACACCATTGGTGAAGGTATCTCAAGATCATTAGAAAGACATGTTCTCTTTCAACAATGCATGCCATCAAATACATTGCACATAACATCTTCACAAATTCAACTTCCCAACAAGACTCTATACAATCTCCGGCGCCATACACTTCATGCTACATAAATAAACCAAAAAAAAAGAAATAGATGGAACAATTACACTATTAATACATAAACCACTGGCTCAATCACCACTCCTCTATCTACATCTAGGATCCAACAAAATGAACAACGTCGAATTAAATATGCTGAAAAATAAATAAAAAAAACTTGGATAGACTTAGAGAGACTTCACATAAACCAAAACCAACCTTGTGTGGAATTACCAACACGTGTTCTACAACCTCAACCCGATACACATGCTCCCCACTCTTTCCAAAAACGTATCGATTCCTTGTCTAAATACATACATGCACTACATGTATGGAATCATATCCTGGCATTCCTACTTGCCCATCTCCGAATGAACACATTTGTACTCATTGTCATAGAGAAAATAATGGGCATCGTTTCTCCAAATGGAATAATATGGACCCCGGTGACCAACCCACAATTTTGTCAATACTTACAAAGGTTGAGGAAATGTTAATTGCTCGAGTTGGCCCCATCTTACAAGTTAGGTATGCTCGAGGTGGACAATACAAATATAGTGGCCACACTATTAGTTTCCCGCAAAAAATCCTCCACATAATGACTTTCTTGCCCCATCACCTTTCAAAACTTGATATCTTAGTTGTCAAGAGACATGGAGGAAAGAGGAAATGCTATGATTGTTATGTGACAAAATATCATGTCATCAATGCATTTCTCTACAAGATACAACATGACAAATATTATAATGACGTACAAATTGACCAAAACGTGTTTGCCTCACTTCCCACTACGCGCACCAATGTCTCCACTCGACTCCATTCTGTCTCTACAGAAACTTTAACTTCTCCCACTGAAGAACCAAATATCTCTTTAGAACACCATGATGTTTGCCAACATGAACAACCAATGTCTTCCTTTGTCTTTAGATTGCCTAATACACAATGAGAACTGGAAAAAATAAGAGCATTTGTTAACACTACAGATAACTTTTCACCAAATAAAATTGAATGGCCAACAATTGGCCTATCACCAATCAATGAGTACAACACAAAGGGTCTATTCAACATGACCTTTCCTGCTCTTTTCCCCACTGGAGATGCCCTTCCTCGCCAACCACGCATGAGAAACATACCACTTGATACTTATGCATTACACTTAATGAGATACCATGACAATAGGTTTGGTAGTCATCCCCGTTTAAGATACTACCTCTACAATTTGATTATGTGCCATCGAAGTCAATCAACAACTACATTTTTTTTCAAACAAAGCCAAAATCATAACACACCCACCACAATTCAAGAATTGCGTGCGCATCTCAAAGAACTCCCTACAGACAAATTCCCAGAACAAGTCATGCGCTTCAGAGCACATCTACGTGGCACTAGAGCATTCTGGACCATGCGAAGGACCGAGCTAACAGACATGATCACACAACTTCAATGCCCAACTTTGTTTTTCACTCTCAGTGCAACAGACACAAAATGGCCAAACTTGCACACAGTTATGCAAAAGGATAGACCTCTTGACCCAATGCTTCACCAACGTTGGCGTACAAACAATGCCATTGAATGTCCCCACAATGTAGCTACTTACATGCACAAAAGGTTTTCAATCTTCCATGAGGAGATACTACAAAAAAAAATGCACGCAATTGACTATTGGTATAGGTACACAATATATACTACTTGCAATTACCACTACCGAACCTATACATTTATATGCTCTTTACTAATCATTTCATATCCCTTTTGTAGGTATGAATGGAAACATCGTGGCTCTGCACATATACATGGATTTTTGTGGCTTGTTGATGTTCCAAACATGGAAATATTACATTGGGAAGACCCACATCAAATCTATGCACAAAGAGTTTCTTTGATAACTATGTTACAGCATGGAATCCTAGAGAACACCATGAACAACACATGGCTATGCATCAATCCATTGAAGATGACCCTTGCTTACTAGATACAAAAGAGATATTTGCAACCAACCCACTTGAGGACTATGAACAACTCTTAAATCGAGTTCAAAGACATACAAAGTGCAATGACAAAACATGTCTCTGTAGAAAAGGAACTACACTCGAATGCAGGTATAAATTCCCTTGGAAGGTACAAATGGAGTCATCACTCTACATTGATGAAATGGGTCAAAAGACATATCGGCCGACACACAATGATGAGCGCCTCGATATCCATAATTCTAACATACTCCAAGCATGGAGAGCAAATGCAGATTTCCAACCAGTCCTCTCTTGCTATGCAGTTCTAAAATACATTTCCAAATATGCTTCTAAAGCAGAGGGGAGATCAGAGATCTACCACCATATGTTGACCAGAATTGCATCTATGTCAAATATAGATGACCCTGCCTCAACTGCTTATCGCTGCTTGCACTCATAAGCAATTGTAGACCGTGACATAAGTGCCTAAGAAACTTGCCATATGCTCCAAAAGTTGCCCCTTGTCACATGCAGCCGCACCTTCACCAAACTCAATGTTGGTCGGCAAATATTTCATTGAATTTGCTATGATTTTCCTAATTGGTTATCTGGATCCACTTTCATTTATGCATATTTAATACGTCATTTTTTTCTCAACCCAGTATGTTTGTTTGACCTCACAAAACAGTAGACATACAACCAAGCACGAAAGAATGAAAAGTGGAAAAAAAGAAACATTCTCGCAATTCTCCATGTATGGCCACTTTTCACTACCATTCCAAACAAAGATTCCAATAACTTTGTTGAGTTCTGTTGGAGTGAGTTGCTTTTATACAAACCCTTTCGTTCATTCTCTGAAGATATAGGCATTTCAAATGAAGACATTGTGTCTACCTGGGAGACCATAAGAGATCACTACCATGTCTGGCATGTTGACCGCATCCCAATGTCCACTCCTAATGACCAAACATTTGAAGATGAGCATAGGCATACTAACATACAACCAAACATGGAGATGAATGAATGGAAGTCTTTATCAAGATTGGTCCCTACCGACAATATCAACTTCAGTTCTCTTGATATGTTGGGACTTTGAGAGATCGACACTTCCCAGCCACAGGATCAACTCAAAGTATCACAAGATACATTAGACACTACACCAAGCTTCATCAGCTATCATCGAAGGAATACAACAGTACTACAAGAAATGAATCTGCTATGTCCTTCAAGAAGTACATTTTCTACAAACCAACACACTGCATTCGACATCATCATGCATCACTTACAAGCAAAAGAACCAAAAGAACCATTGAAGATGATCATCCAAGGAACTGCAGGCACAAGAAAATCCTACCTTATACACTGCATCAAAGAAACATTATCTTCTCAAGCACCCTCTGGACATAGTCCACTATTGATTCTTGCCCCTACTGGAGTTGCAACATTTAACATACATGCGACCACTATACATGCAAGACTTAGGATTCCTATCAAGGACATGAGGCCTTTACATGGTCAGTCCCTTGCAGTGTTCCAAGAAGAGATGAAACATATTCACTACATTCTAATTGATGAGATGAGCTTCATAGGATCTAGACTTTTTGTCCAAATTGAAAGTCGCTTGCGTGAGGCATTTCCAGAAAAAAATCACTGCTCATTCAGTTCGTGTTCAATAATTCTTGTGGGTGACTTGGGTCAATTATCACCAGTAATGGACAAACCTCTTGCAGCAGAAACTCCAGGCATGAGCTTGTGGACAACCTTTACCACTGTAATCAAGTTGGGAATAATATTTCGTCAACAAGGCATCTCTGTCACCCAGTCCCGCTTTCGCCAATTGTTAGCCAACCTTCACAATGCTACACCAACCATTGATGATTGGAACCTCCTTCAATCTAGGACTGACAGATTCTTATCCGTTGAAGAACGTCTACTGTTTGATTCTTCATTCCACCTATTTGCAACAAACATTCTTGTCGACAACCATAACAAGTTCATGCTTCAATCCTTGAATAAGCCAATCTCACGCAGTGCTGCAGAATTACTCGGTGTTTCAAATGCACACCATCATGATGATGATCAATTGGAAAAACATATATTGCTATGTATAGGCCAACGAGTTATGTTATCCTGCAATTTATGGGTCCAAGCAGGATTAGTTAATGGTGCTCTCGGAGTAATCATGCAAATTGTATTTGCACCAGGAACTAACCCTCGACATTTGCCAACATATGTAGTTGTGGAATTTGATAAATACATTGGCCCTCCATGGGACCAAACCCAACCAAAAACATGTACCAATTCCACCCATACAAAGGAATAACAAGAAACAAATCCCTCTTAAGATGGCATGGGCATTTACTATCCATAAATCTCAAGGCATGACCTTGACAAGGTCTACCATTGACATTGGACACATTGAACGTCAAGGCTTGACCTTCACGACAATGTCACGCACTACTACTATAGAAGGAATGTGAATAACACCAACCTTCTCCTTCGAACGCTATGAAAAAATGAAGGATGTTGCTTATGTCTCACTACAAAAACAAGAAGAGGCACGCTTATCTTCTTTGTTGCATACCTTCTAAACTCTTCTATGTTGTAATCATACTTCTATACATGAACTATTTGACTTGGTCCATACTTCTATACATGATATGAAATAGTTTCAAACATTTACTATCAAATACCTATAAATCATACTATAACCTAAACACCTTGCAACAAGTCACTTTTCTATTCATGCTTAATATACCATTACAATGCTACTCATGAAATAATATACTTATAAAAAAATAAAAAATAAAACTATATTATTCTTTTTGGCATTGCCTTCCCCCGGTTCAAAGGTATGCTAGTATACTTTTCTGTGTAACAACTAGTTTCCCTCTCCCATTTTAAAATAATTGATTAACTTGTCATCCCCATCTCGGTAACTAAGTCATTTGACCAAAACAATATTTTTATCATGACAATTTTTTATTATATTAAATTACCCACAAGGGGTTGCATTTTGACTCCATGAGGGAACAATTAGCTCCAAGAGAATCCAACGGTTGAGGAGAAACCCTGATTTGTTTGGATGGATGTGCCAATAACGCCTTAGACTTTGACCAAATTGCTCACTTAAATTCCCACGACTATTGTGAAGAGGACTGAATTGATTTACATAAGGGTTGATCTAATTAGATGTAGTCGATTTACTTTGAATACGGGCCCATTTCATTGGTGAACGTGCCATCTGTGATCCCTTTTCCCTTCATGGCTAGTTGGAAGTTCCACCCAACATCCACTTTAATGCCCATGACTATTTGGTTAGTGGCTCCTTCATAATGGCTAATTGAGGGGCAGCTCTTATATTTGTATGCTGGCGATTCTTTTTGTGCACAACGACTAGCTTAAGTGGACGAATTGTAATGGCTGCTTGTGATGTAAATGATTTATATCTCTAATATAAATCGAGTTAATTTCTCGTTGGAAAAAAAAAGTGGCCAAATCATACGAAAATCAATTTAGTAGAGAGATTTATTTGGAACAGTTTGACTCCCTTGTTCCAACGGATCCCTCTTTGACTCAACGTTAGACTTAACCCGCAACTCACTTTTTATAATTCATACATTTACCAAAATAAAAGTAAACCAAAAACTCCATCTCATACTTTAACGTCGACATCATTCTCCACTCACTTTTTGTAAAATGGTATAATACTAGCACAGCCGCAAATTTGTGGGGGGTGAATATCGAAAGGTTTTGGTTGGCCTAGAAAATAAAACACGATCATAAAATGAAACGTGGTCATAAAATGAAACGCACAGTTGCACATAACACGACATTACCAAACCTATCAGCTTTAGAATTACTCAGACTGGTAAATTGGTAAATATTAAATGGTTGCATTCCACATTCACATCTCTCCACTCTGTAACAAAACCTTAATCTTTGTTAATCACTCAGACGTGGCAATCAGCTAGCCACCATAGTAAATTTTAAATATGATTAAATAAAAGTAAAAAAATAAATATGTAAACGAATGTCTTTATAATAGTGAGAAAGTTAGTGGTTAAAATCACAACCATTGATTTATTGGAACGAGTAAAAATATTCCATCAATATTTAATCTTGTTCATACAAAACTGATTAAGCACTAAAAACTTATTAAATATTCTCATTATCAATAGATGTACACCTTTCAACATAATTATACTCAATGTAAACACAACTTTCCACCCCTCTCATATTTGTTCTCTTGTCTTTTCAAGACATCACCTTTTTTAATTTGTTGTTTAAGAAAAAAGGGGGGCTCCACTTCGTGTGAATCTCCATATAAGATAAAGAATGGGGCGTCCCCACTTTCACAACTCATGTACTACGTCACTCGTGATATATTTACCATGAGCCCTTTTATAATTTTTGCCTTTTACTCTTTTACTATAATGAAAATGATAAAGGCCGTCCTTTTATTAAATATAAATATTTTTCTTTTTATTTACTTAGAACATAACTTTTTATATGTCTTTTTTTTCTTATGATTTTGTCAAATCCACGTAATGGATTGAAAAAAAAATTTGTCACATGGGTTTTGTTTGAGACATGATTTGCTTCAGTTTTGATGTTTAATCCATTTCTACATGTCATGGGATGATCTCTTTTTGTCACATTTACTCGTAGATGTGTCTGTGTGACTTTTCGGCAACTGATTTTTGCTTTTAACCCTGTCTTTTTCCAAAACTTCAATGTGACATGTTAAGTACACATCATGACGATCAACATGAGCCCCATTGTATTTTCAACCTCGGGATCTCGTGCATCGGGTTCATGATCTTCCTAAAAAAATGCGAGATGCTACGAATTGTGAGATTGCCATGTTGAGAATAATAAACTGAGTAATGCACCATGTCCAAGAGATGCATAAGACTCTAGACACATGACCATGTGGGAAATGACATGCGCGGAAGACCATGGGTTGAAGTAGCCCTACATAATGCAATCAGCCATACAAAGAACCTGGCACCCGTGAACCATGTGTCCCAATAGATCCACCTCAAAACCTCCAATCCTATCCAAGACGAAAGACAATGAGAGTGGGGACTAGATGGATCGGGCATGGCCGATCACAAAGGCTTAGGAGTCCATAATAGAATATTGTCCATGTGGCCTACAAGGATTTAACTTGCATCTTCCTTGGCTTACAATGGTGTAGCCAAGTGAAAAATCATAGGGTACCTCCCCAGGATGTAACAACTGGCTCCAACTATGGGACACATGCTCATCTCAGGAGGATGTGAGAACCCCATAATCTCAACACTTGTATGCCTGAAACACACTCTCACAAAGTTTGTCAAATGATAGGAGAGGGAGTGGGAGCTGAGGTCTTATCCCTACCTATAAAACACAAATAAACCAAAATAAAATGAATCTAATGTAGGAATGGAATTAAAGCAAAACTGAAAGGAAATAGCAATAGAAATCTAAACTAAACCAATGCTCATAATAGATAGCTTATTCATCCTACCTACCCTAATCAAGGAAACAAAACATGTTAAGTAAAAGCATATAAACAATGCAACCAACACATAAATTCATCATTACCTTAGGTTTTACCTTTGTGCTTGGTTTCTAAGCAAAATAATGAAATGTCAAACCTGTAGAAAGCATACATCGAAACTTCCTTCAAATCTTGGACCAAATCTACGATGGAATCCTCATCATGTAGAAGAAAATTGAAGAAGCACCATGGTTCACCGGGGCTACTACAAGCTTCTTTGATCCATAAATCCATGGGACCGATGTACTTATCGTTCTTATCTTTAGAATTGCAACATTCATCAGCATTACTCATCGAATTGTTAAGCAAAAGGGTCTTTGATGACGACTCCAATTGAAACTTGCATAAATAATGTTTCCCTTCCTGGTTGTATCTAGTCACATCCATAAACAAATGGTGAGAAAAACCATGAAAATTATAAGATCATGCGAACCTGTGAATTATAGATGGTTGCTTCGTTGTCTGAAGTTGAAAGCTCGTGAAATAAGTCTGAAATTGAACATACTGCGACCTGCCTACCACTGTGACCCTCAAACTCTTGTTGTCAAATGGATCTTTATACACTTGAGAGCTACTGATTAAGGATATCCATGACTAAATCATTTTTGTTGTATCGTGAGTGTGGAAGTCCCCTTTCTACACATGTAAATGTAGATGTTCCTGTATCATGGAGAAATATGGTAGCTCATATGGCCAAAACTTTGTAATCTCATGTTCAACATTCTCTATATCATAGATGGGATCATTGTCAAAATGACAGTAGCTTGTATCCCATTTGCATATGTTGACTTGAAGGAATGCATCAATACTTTCAATCTCTTTGCAATCATGCTCCCTATCCTGTGAAGAACCACCCACCAAGTTGTCCCCTTCTGAATCATTGCAAGATGTATCATGAAAATCAGATGATTGAAAAGGAATTTAGGCTTTCAGATTTGTACTTTCATTTGGAGGTCAGAGGGTGGGTTCCTGAATATCACGATTAACAATGCTTTGCTCATCCCTTTGATCTTCAATTGATCTTGATTCTCGATGGAAAGATGAGAATATTCTTCTTCACCACTTGCTGCATCCATTTCTTCAAGGCTTTTCAAATAGGCCTCCCATAAACCATCACCATTTTTTGAACCCGAGAAATCATGTGATATTGGCTCATTGGAGGGAGGAGAAGGATGAGCCTCTTCATAGAGATCATCTTCAAGCTTTTGTATATGAGGTTCAAAATACTCTTTTTTGATATATTCCGATGAGAAACTAAGTTCATTCATTTTCTCTTTCACACAAACACCATGATCTTTGTTGTTACTATTGATCTCAATATCTTCCATAGGAAAACCAAGACCATCCTCAATAATTCTCTATGCAGAATATAATTCCTTTATTTCGCAGACTAGGGGCAACCAACCTGTTTAATCATAATTCGAACTTGCACGAAATGCTTCCAAAAACTCTGCAAAATATGAAAACATACCATTTCCAAGGCTTTCATACCACATCTATGCAGATCCTCTCAGATACATCATAAAAAAATCATCATGACATCCTCATGGAAGAAGTTATTTTTCTTACAGAATGCAATAAAGGCAGAGATGCATTTCATAACTGAATTCCCACATCCATAGAAAAGGGGCAAGTCCCATGACCCATATATATGATTATGGGGAAAACCCCTCATACCTGAAAATTCAACCAGAGCATAACATTATGCTAACCATGGAGGGAGTTCCTCCATTTTTCTTTATTCATAGAACTCAAAGTAAGCTTAAACTGAAAATCAAAGATGAAAAATATCTATTAAAATGCCACAATGGAATCACCAATATATACCTTACTTCTTACCTTCAAGAGCAGATTCTTGTAATGTACCTATTTATTATGTTTGGTTCGAGTGAGGTCGCCATATGAGATCCCTACATGTTAGTTGATAAAATAACAATCTCACCAAGATACAAAACAAGAAAACTTACCCAAATGATTTCGTTGGAGAATTGGTCCAAATGACATTGCCCCCCCGAAAACGACTCCAAAAAATGTTATCGACCAAACTAACAACCTTGTCAAGGTCCTTCGAGACACTAAGGTGGTACGATGTAGGACAAGTGCCCATTGTCACCACGACACAAGTCCTTCCCTATTCAAGGCCAACTCCTACGCCAAAGGACTTTGGGAGGCTTCCCTAACAGATCAACTTCACTCAGAATAGACCAATGTGTATGTGATATAGGGGTGAAGGTAGGAGCTAATTATTTAAGCTAATTGATCTGAAATGATAAATAACCAATAGAAATAATTCAGGAAGGTAGGTAATAAAATATTCAACATCAATCACACACATGAAATATACAGAGACAAATATTTCCTGAGGAAACCCATAAAGGGAAAAACCTCTTCTTCTTGATATGATAAGAAATCTTTATTTTTTGTACATTACTATTCTTATGAGCACTAACTCATTGTGAGGCTACCACCTTTGTTTTGTAAGCTGCAACTTGCTGAGAGCACCAACTCTCTGGTTTCTCTAGCACCCACTAGAAGGAAGCACCAACTCCATGGTTTCTCTAGCACCCACTAGAAGAAAGCACCAACTCCCTAAGTGTTCCAACACCAACTGGATGGAAGCACCAACTTCCAGTCACATAGGCACCGACTTGTATAACAGAGAACAATAGTTCTCCCTTGCACCACCCTGCCACCCTGGTTTTTTCTGGCTGCAACCAGATGGAAGCTACAACTCTCTCTGTTCAAGCACCCACTTGAAACTCTGAGGAAAACAATCCTCCCTAACACCTCCCTACCACCCTGAAATATTAATCTTTGCTTTTTGAATTTATCACAGTGATACAACATTTATCTATGGCTTACCAGTCTCATCATTATTCTCCTACACTGCTCTGCACTGCCTACATCAGTGTCTTCCTGCTCACATCTTCTTGAGCTTTATGTTCTTTTGTTTTGTCTATGCATGCACACCTAGGCTTCCTCTTCCTCTCTCTCAGATATGCATCTCTATTCTATGTGCTATGCCACTTCTGTGTGTTTAAGTTGCTACACACAACATGCTTTTACCTGCATGAATAACTCTCTCCAGAAGTGACCTCCTCTTCTTTGTTCTGCGTATATTTATCATGCCAAGTCCTCTGCTAGATCATACACCTAACTCTTCATCCCCTCTGGCGATTACGCTGAGTATGTTCTTCATCCATGGTCGTTATGCTGACATTGTTCATCATTAGTGACCGTTCCTGAGATTCTTTGCCTTTTCTGGCAGTGCGACCCTTCGTCTTCTCTGTCACAATTGAGCTTATCCTCTCTGTTACAGTTAACAGACTTCAATGATTTTTCCATCTGTCAATTGTCTCTATGTTGAGTCTTCATTCCACTAGCAGTTACCTCAATACTCTTTAGCTTCTCTGGCAATCACCATGCAGCTCCTCCATTTCTCTGGCAGATAGAATCACTCTGTTTTGACAATTACTGAGAGAACCTGATCCGAAATCGGATCCAGAAGCCTGACAAGGGTTAAAAATGCTAAAAAAATGAAAGTGCTTAGAATCCTACGAAACTAGTGCCATTGCGTCCGTCTCGTCTTCCCAATTCCGGCGGTATATTTACTTTGTCAAACGGGCTTCGTATGCGAAAGTTATCGCGTTCTGATCAGAAGCCCAAACAGGTAAAAAGTCAAAGGTCAACTGGTCAAAAAGTCAATGCTGATGACATCAACATGCTGACTGTGTAGGAGATGACGTGGCACTCTCTGGCTGATGGTGATTGGGCAGGTTTGCTGACAGGGCAGACATGTGGCAGGCAATTGGACCAGTCAATGGTTGACAAGTGGCATTTGTCCGTCGAATGGGAAAGTGCCACGTGGCCTAGTCATGGGCAGCAACGTGGCACCCAGTCATCAGTCAAAGTGGCAGGTTTCAAAAGTTTTGGGGTCCCTGGGTTTTGAACCCATGACCAACCACTAAACCTAAGCGCCTTCACAATAGTCCTATAACCAATGTGCCCAAATTATTTCATGTTATTAAAACCCATATTATAAAACTTATTGCATAGTATTATGGCGCATAAAGGAGGGGGCTGGGGGCTAAGCCCCAGCCCGTGGTCGTGTAAGTGCATGCGACCTTTTGTTTCGGATTATGGGCCAGCGCTCAACCTTTTAGGTTGGCGCTTGGCCATATGAAATGCATATGACCTTAAAAGGTGCGCGTGCCCAAGGCTAAGGGGCTTATGCCCGAATTAGTTCAAAAAGTGGGTTTTTATAACTGATTTTGGGTTTTTAATTATTGTTAAGCCATTTTTAATGTATTTTATCCATTTTTGGGAGTTATTGGGCATTTTTGGAGCCTAATTTTTGGGAGGAAGTTGGAGATGAGTAACCAACTTCCCAGCTATATAACCCAGGCCTGTTTGAGGCCAGGGGGACAACATTGAGGGCATTCAGAGCAAAGTTATGCTGAGGAGAAGCCAAGTCAAAGCCAGTTTGATGCAGAGAAGCTTTTGAGGAGGAGACGCTGTCGAACCATTTCTGGGAGCTCCGGACGTCCGTTTTGCGTGCCATTTTATTTTCATGGTTCTAGAGATCTGGAAGAACATGACCAGATCAGTCTTGTAGCCATTTGGCATTGCAGCGATGTACTTTTGAGCTTTTGAACAGAAATAAAGAAGCCTCCCCCATAGAGAAAAGGCCCGGAGACATAGGCAAATTTGTGCCGAACTCCGTTATCAATCTGCGTGTTATGGTTTGTTGTCTTTTATTGCATTTCAGATCTGCACATATGTATATGGCTGTTAAAATTCCTCTTATTTCCTCATTCTTCACTAAGTTTTCTCAAATGGTTAATTAACGCATGCAAAATTAAAACTCAACCATAAGTCATTAAAAGATCTGGTGGATCAGAACCTCAACGCGCTCATCCCTTTGGCGCTTTTTCTCTTCCTGAGAAAACTACATAGTGGGCGCTAGCTTTTCTGGCTAAGCCCCTTCCTTTCATGTGATCACTGTGGTGACTAGACGCCTATAAAAAAGGTGCTTCTCGATCTCGGTGATCTCCGATGTGAAACCTAGCGATGTGCTAGCTCCTCCCTTCATCCTTCGACGATGTGACCTCCAGTTGTGACCAGGGACCAAGCAAAAGGGTGCTTCGCGATTTCGCATATCGTGAACTCTTGTTTGTGAGTTACCTCGATTCTCCCAACTCGCGACCTGCGAAGTGGAGCTTAGCAATATGCTAGCTCCTCCCTTAATCTTCATCGATGTGACCACCAGATGTGATCAGGGGCCAAGCAAGAGGGGTGCTTCACGATTTTTCATATCATGAACTCCTGCTATGAGTTGCCTTGAAACTCTCAACTCGCGAAACTCTGAAATGCTTCATATCATATCAATGGTCGAGATCTCTCCATCTGATTGACGACTGTGATTGTTTCGCGACTTCACATATCGCGAGTTCGTACAACTCTCACCTTTGTCTTCTCCATCTCACGAGTCAGTGAAATGCTGATCTCTCGCTACGTGTCCTCTAGATCCAACGACCCAGATCATTTCGCGACTTCGCATTTCACAGAGTTGGAGGATGGCTCTCGATCATTATCCTCTTCGCAGTTGTACTGGATCCAATGGTTTCTAGTCCTTCACCCTCCAATCCGACGGTTGAGGTCTAATCTCCTCCTCTGCGGGCTCCTCCTGTCTGGACTCTGATCTGACGGACATCAGGTATTTGGGATTGGTGATCTAATGACCACTGTCATTCCTCCCCCTGAGCTTTGGCTTCCTCAAATCTCTAAGTGTCAAAGGCCACAACCTTTGATCCTTGTGCATGTCTTGATGTATGGGATCACGTTTGCGCATCTCAGAGCATTATCTCTCTGGAAAAAGTTACCCTCGGCCTTGGCGCACACTTGCGCTCTGTGTGCAACACTGCACTATCTGCGTGCAACTCTGCACTATCTCTTATGAGCTTCTCGAGCTTGCTCATCTGCGTCTTCCCAAAAGACTTCTGGTGCCCACCTCACACATTTTTCCTTTCTCATCTTTTGGTCTCTCAAGCTTTGGTTCGTTGTTGTTCTTTTTTGTAAACATGCCATCGTCGTTGTTGTTCTTTCCATTAATGACAAGCTCACTTTGCCTGTAAACATGCCAACAATCTCCCCCTTTAGCATTGATGGCAACCCTAAACTGCTGCATTATTCTGCTTAGACCTCCAACTATAGCATCCACACCTTTTCTCCCCCTTTGACATCAATGTCAAAGAAAACATGCTCCCCCTGAGCTGTTGCAGTATTTTTCAAAGGTATCAGATTTCAACCAACACATACTCACTGTTAGGCTCCAATCTACTGATGTAAATTAGAGTGCAAATGATTGTCAATCCGGTGTTTGTAAGACTTAGAGGCACATCCAAAATGTATGGATTTAGAGATAACTTTTATTCTTTAATGGGAATAAACCAAAACCTATTTTAAGAGCTGAATATGGAAGAGATGATAAGCTTATGTTCAGAAGTCCTATTCATAGATCTCATGACAGTAATCAACAATTGTTTTCCTAAAGAGTATCAACAGTAAGCATTCAAGAGATATTCAAACTAGTTCTAAGGCTTATCAATGCTAGAAAGACAAAACTCGTATTCAAGAGATGCATTCACTGTCTTCTTTCATTCATTAACAATTATCATCAATTAAATCAAAAGTTCTGAAAGCGTAAATAACTCAAAAAGCATTCATGATTATCCTAATGCTTGAAAGCAAACCACACATTGAATTCTTATTCAATAAATCATTCACAACATGAGTAAGGCTTAGAAACATTAAGCATTCTACTTAACTATGGAATTCATATAACTACAACAAAGAATAAACTCATCTACAACAAGATCTGATCTAGAACATGTATCAAAGATTAATTGAAAAGAACATAAAGGAAAAGTGTACTAGTTTGGCAAAGGGGGCCCTCCGATGCTTCACTTGTACACTTGAGTTGTCTCAGCTAAGAAGGAGCTTCCAGCAGCATTCACATCATCATATCATAGGCATTATCAAGGACAAAACACAGAACTGATCTCAAGATTGCAAATTCCAAAGTTTCTTCATTCACATCCAAAGGTTGTCATACTAGTCTATGTTTTAGAGTATTTATACAAGAGTTTTGAAACTAATAATGCTAATAAATATCCTAAAGATCAGGATCAGATCCATAATATATGCTAGGAAGGTCGAATACCCCCTTCAAATCCATAAAATATGACCAAATCTCAAGAAAATCTAAAACTGTCCATGATTTAAGGCTAAAACAGGGTATTTTCTGCTGAAATGGCCCTATTTGACCAGTGTTGACCATACACCTGGAAGGCTCAGATATAGAAGCTGATAGCTCATCATCCATCCTTGTACATCAAGGATCACGGCCCAAGTCTCAGATTTTTCCCAGCTGTCCTGCAAGTACACGAACCTAGGAGCAATTACGAGATTTAGTCAAATCCTGTAATTTCTGATAAATTTTCAATTTTAATGCCAAAATTTAGAAAACTCAATTCTTAAGATAAATAATGATAAATATACCTTGCATAAGCTGTTTTATGGAAAATATGGAATGAAATGGAGGCAAAATGGATGGTTATAGAGGCAAAAGTGTAGTTTATAGAGTAAAAAGGAAGCATAAAAATGTACTCAACATCTCCCCCAAGAGGA